>BQKZ01004819.1:0-35196 GCA_036244855.1 Temnopleurus reevesii | reverse complement strand
ATTTTTAGTGAAACCTGTTATTTTCACATCCCGTTACCATGGAAACGGGTTTTTGACCACTATGGGCCACGATTTGGCAATTTTAATATTCATTTCTGTATTCTACGTAAAAAACTGGACAAAGTAGGGTACATTAAAAAAATATCATATTCCGGTCCTCGTAAAGCCCTCTCACCGACTAGACTAATACGGCATATCACAAACAGTTCAGTGAGCTGAGATTGGGGATATTTCATTTAGACATCGAAACTCCACACCATCCCCGAATGATCTGACAAACAAAAGTGCAGATCAGGAAACAAAAGTACTTTTCCTCCTTCGGCAAGTGGTCCCCGTTGACAGATCCGGGGGAGTGATGGGTGTATGTGTTTCCTATCTACCCATCTGTCTCAGTGTTTATATTAACAATCATGAGTTTAGTGATGCCCAGTCGGGTGATGATGGAGAGGGAGATGACTTGATGACCAACAAGGCAAGCTGATGCATCTTGCCGTGTTGGTATCAGTGGTATCGGGTGCTAACCATTTATCATTAGAGTACGTGTAAAGACGTGTTATGGTATTGTTATCACTACTGATTTATGTATCTGTGTGTTTGTCTCTTTATTTGTTTCTGTATTCATGTATTTTTATTCACTGATCGATGTGTTAAACAGTTTTATTGATTTTTTTTATTTGTTTATTTATCTAACAATATGTGCATGTTTTATTATTTCTTTTCATATGGTACTTTCATTAATGAACATAAATATAACTGATATAATTTTCAGGGAAGTCCTACAATCATGATGTCAATATTGCTTAAGATGTCAGGAAAGTAGATCAAATTAATGCAGAACCAACATGGATACCAATATTTTATCAAATAACCTAAATAAAACTAAAGGAGAAAAAATACAAATTACATTATTATGAATAAATTTATTGAATATGAACAATTTAGACATTATCATATCGTACAATCGAAGAATATGGTGGGTTATAGAGGTATGGAAGGGGCAGGAAACATAGTAGCAGACCAACATGAGAAAGAGAACGAGAGGACAAGATAAATAGATAGAGAGGGCGAGAGAGAGAGAGAGAGAGAGAGAGAGAGAGAGAGAGAGAGAGAGATGGGGGGGGGCTGCGGGAGGACGGGAAACGTTGAGTATATAAAAGTTCTTCTCATTACTTAAAGATTAATCAAATATTCTAAAGCTTTCTCTTGCAGTATGCGGTTTGGGTAAATTCGTCCACAAAAGCAACGATAAATTCATTTCTCTTGTATAATTACTTTCCCTCAAAGCAGGTGGTTACTTTCCATTGATTTTTAGGAGTTAGAATCATTAGCAATATTAAAACCGTAGGGGAATAACTTAGAATGTTACCCATATATTAAAAGCGCTCCTAAAGCAAGGGCTTGCAACGCCATTATATTAATGTAGGAGTGAGAATCTTGCCCACATAAATATCACCAAAATCGATTGTATTTCTCCTAGAGCATTTTCATCACGTTATGAAAACATGGCAGCAATATGAGTAATGATTCGTTGCGGAAATGTAATGTAGAGTATGCCAGAGCTATCGGAAGCAACTCCCGATCTAGTTTGTGTATATGACTGTATTCGCGTCATTTCGACAAGGTAGTTTAAAGTTAGAAAACTACATTTGCACACATTGCGGTTATGCTTACAAGTTGTTGCGTACCTCGGATATGCCAAAATAATAACCTCTATGAAATATTTTGGTCGAATGTAGTCCAGAATATTTAATTCAAATAAAAATATATTCTTTCATAATTCATCTTCACACCAACGGTATGGCGATACTTCTAGCGCATCACCACACACACACAATCTTGTAAGAGGAGTACAGTATGCACTTCAATACACTGCCACACCATGCGGAATACGCACTGAGAGAGACTCTTGTGCTATTGGTCAACGAGCGGTCAACGGACGTTTTAAATTTTGAACGCACGGAGAAATAATTGGCCGGCTGCGAAATTCAAGTGTTGTTAAAATAACTTGAAATACATATATTATAGCCATCTTCGAGCTTACTTGATTGGCCATAAATCATGGTCATTTATGCCCTATATCATAACACTAAATTCTTGGAATGTCAGATTTTAGCTCACAAATGAAGTATTCTATCTTTAAATGATGCTGGACAAAAGACCTCGCCGAAATCTCCGCTGATCGAATTTCTTTGGACACAAGAAAGGACGATATGCATTAAATGTGCATTTCCCTCTTTCTTCGCCTACATTCAAAACGGTCATAAGGCCTTGAAAGCCCATTATATTCGAGCAGTACAATGCTATACCTCGTCACATCAGCATGGTTTCCCGTCATAACATCGTAGCTTTTCACAAGCTTTGAGTATCATTTTACAGTAAAGCATACTTACACGGTGAAATATTGTTCCACTAAATTAGATTATAGGGTTGGTTAGAAAGGGAAATTGCTTTTAAGTTTTGAAATTAAGCCAAATCTGTTTCAAACATAGGCATGAACATCGATTCAGTCGGCGATTTGCACTAAGTTTATTGTTCAACATTGGTGAAATATGAAGAAGGAAAGCATCAATAAATTACAAAACAGAGAACAAACAGTGTAAGTCCATCTCTTATATCACACAACATCTTGCCACAGGCAAAGTATTACTTGTTATAATGCTTCAACACATTGATGAAGGCTCCAAAAACTGAAAAGATGAGTTTTAAAACACATCTTGGTTAAGTTTCATAAAGCTGTTTGAAGAGGTACGCACGACTTTACGAACGACTATCGACCCTTTATCATGTGCGATTCAGTGCTAGTGATTATTCTTGGGTGCAATAAAGGGTCACCAGTCGTTCGTATGGTCTTGCATACCTCTGCGGGCAGCTTTTCGAATCCCAACCTTGGTATATGTTTAAAAAAAACTGTTCACAGATGAATTATTTACGACTTCAAAATCATAGTTCAGTTGAAGAATCTGTGTTCTAAAACCACCCATCTCTGCACATTATATTGCCGTGAACACTAAACAGGACTCAAACACCGAGTCCCACATGCCCTCAAATTCAGTCCGGTTGAGGACTGTGTGTTATAATAACATCCATCTCTGCACATTATCTTGCCGTGAACACTATACAGGACTCAACCACCGAGTCCAACATGTCCCTCTTATCTCACGTACCCGTGGAGGCGCGCTCAGACGGATCCATGAGAATCTTTGGTAGATTTCTGTGTTGAAAAGTGGGTTTATATCTTGCTTAGATAACATTCATGCAGTTTTTGATAAACCCTTCATATTCTTTTTATTTGAGTAATTCAAAATTTGATAAAGGTTTAATTTTACAATTGCCACTATGAACAACGCCTGTTCACATATCATGACATATTTGAAAGCATTTCTATGAGCAACGAATTTCGTAGGGAATACGCTTGACTGACGTTGCACATGTCAAATGCGTAACTTTGTGTGTGCTCGGCGAATATACGAACGCATTAGCGAAGGGCAAACAGTCTTTTATCCCTTTTTCATTCACGGAACGTCTTGAAAAAAAAACCCAAAAGTTTTGGCAGTCGCTGGTAATAAGCGTAAACATGAGGTTTTGCCAATAGCTATGGATCTAGATAGTTTGAAGAACTTTAAAATGACCTTTTATTGCTAATGCATACAGTGATTTTGAGATTTTTGCAAAGATTTCTGCAGATTTACTGATTCGAATAAGCAATGACTTGATGTGTATCAGCTGAGACAGGGGAATGATCAATGTGTATAGTTGTACTCTTATTTTAAGATTGTACCAATAGCTATTGACTTAGATAGTTTGAATAACTTTATTTATAAAAATGACCTTTTATTGCTAATGCGTACAGTGATTTTGAGATTTTTGCAAAGATTTTTGCAGATTTAATAATTCAAATAGCTAAGGACTTGATGTGTAATAGCTGAGACAGTGCAATGATCACTATGTATAGTCGTATTCTTATTTTGAGATTGTACCAATAGCTATTGACCTAGATAGTTTGAAGAACTTTAAAACGACCTTTTATTGCTAATGCGAACAGTGATTTTGAGATTTTTGCAAAGATTTCTACAGATTTACTGATTCAAATAGCCAAGGACTTGATGTATATTAGCTGAGACAGTGGAATGAGCACTGTGTATAGTCGTATTCTTATTTTGACCTTTGCATGTATTTAGCAAGTGACATTGACAAATTGAATCAAGTCACGCAATTACACGTACATTTATTTTCTGATGCGCGTCTGTACCTCATCTTTCTCTCCNGCAAATCTGTTTCAAACATAGGCATGAACATCGATTCAGGAAAGCATCAATATATTACAAAACAGAGAACAAACAATGTAAGTACATATCTTATATCACCTAGCATCTTGCCCCAGGCAAAGTATTACTTGTTAAAATGCTTCAACACAATGATGAAAGCTTCACAAACTGAAAAGATGAGTATCAAAACACATTTGATATATCATGCTTCCTAAAACTGTCCACAGACTAGTTATTAACTAATTCCCACATAGTCCAGTTGAAGACTCTGTTTTGTAATAGCACCCATCTCTGCACATTATCTTGCCGTGAACACTACACAGGACTCAAACACCGAGTCTCACATGCCCTCAAATTCAGTCCGGTTGAGGACTGTGTGTTCTAATAGTATCCATCTCTGCACATTATCTTGTCATGAACACTACACAGGACTCAACCACCGAGTCCAACATGTCCCTCTTATCTCACGTACCCGTGGAGGCGCGCTCAGACGGATCCATGAGAATCTTTGGTAGATTTATGTGTTGAAAAGTGTGTTCATATCTTGCTTAGATAGCATGCAGTTTTGATAAACCCTTCATATTATTTTTATTTTAGTAATTCAAAATTTGATGAAGGTTTAATTGTACAATTGCCTTTATAGCCAACACATGTCCACCAATTATGAAGCATTTGAAAACTTTTCAATGAGCAGCGAATTTCGTATGGAACACGCTTGACTGACGTGGAACATGTCAAAAGCCTAACTTGGTTTGTGCTCGGCGAATATGTGAACGCATTAGCGAAGGGCGAACAGTTATTCCTTTTTGCAGTCACGGAACGTCTTGAAAAAAAAATCCAAAAAGTTCTTGCAGTCGCTGGTTATAAACGTAAACATGAGGTTTTACCAATAGCTATGGATCTAGATAGTTTGAAGAACTTTATTTATAAAATGACCTTTTATTACTAATGCGTACAGTGATTTTGAGATTTTTGCAAATTTTTTTGCAGATTTAATAATTCAAATAGCTAAGGACTTGATGTGTAATAGCTGAGACAGTGCAATGATCACTATGTATAGTCGCATTCTTATTTTGAGATTCTACTAAAAGCTATTGACCTAGATAGTGTGAAGAACTTTAAAATGACCTTTTATTGCTAATGCATACAGTGATTTTGAGATTTTTGCAAAGATATCTGCAGATTTACTGTTTCAAATAACCAATGACTTGATGTGCCTTAGCTGAGACAGTGCAATGATCACTGTGTATAGTCGTATTCTTATTTTAAGATTGTACCAATAGCTATTGACGTAGATAGTTTGAAGAACTTTAAAACGACCTTTTATTGCTAATGCGTACAGTGATTTTGAGGATTTTGCAAAGATTTCTGCAGATCTACAGATTCAAATAACCAATGATTTGATGTGTATAAAATGAGACAGGGGAATGATCACTGTGTATAGTCGTTTTCTTATGTTGACCTTTGCGTGTATTTAGCAAGTGACATTGACAAATTGAATCAAGTCACGCAATTACACGTACATTTATTTTCTGATGCGCGTCTGTACCTCATCTTTCTCTCCCGTTTTCTTATTCTCCCCTCTCTCCATCTCATCAACACGCCGGTTGAGGCGGTGAGATTGGGATGAAGTTGTTAAATTTACGCCTTAAAAAAAAACACAACGGTCGGACAATGATCATCAAAATATTTGTTTGAATTTGTAATAAACAAAAGCACAGGTTGTCCCGGAACTACTTCAGTATTAAAAAAAAACTGTTGGCAGTATAGGTACAAAGTGAACAAGTTCATCCAATCTTCCACAAAAGCTACATGAATACGGAAATAAAATTACATTTTTTTGTTCAATATGAGGTGAGACATCTAGACGAAATCAAATGTCTTTTGTACGCATAAAGGTATTGTGTATGATTCAATGGAAACCGTTTACTTTGTCAAATTTCTGTGTACGCATACTGCTCACAGTCTTTTTTTTTTAATATTGAATATTGAAGAAGTAAATATAACCTTGTCAGACCTTAGAAATTTATTTCAAATGATCGTATTTCAAACAAATATGTTGATGCTCATTATAGGGCCGTTGCGATTTTCTTTTTCATGGGGTGAGTTAACAAACAAAAAATATCGCTTTGGCTCTCCTACTCACAGTGATTAGAGACCATTGCGTCAGGGAGCAGGAAGGTTTTTGTTTTTGTTGTTTTTAAGTGAAAAAAAAGATATCTTGGACGTTCCAATCTAGAACGAAAAAAAATCAGAAAATTCGTTCGCATTATGACGCTTCGTCCCTATATTACCAAATGAATTATAAATCGTATTTCCATTTATTATTCTGATAAACGCATGTCATTTACAGCAGCGTAAGTGTTAAATGTGGTGTTAATCCTTTTAAGTTCCTTACAATCTCATGAATATATCCCACTAAATGAAATAGATTAAACCGTTANACGTTAAGGCAGCATGTATTGATTTTTTTAAAAGGTTTTACTGTTGTTGTTTTTCGTACGAATGATTCAATGGGATCTGATTAATCTGTCCACATATCCTTTGTCCCTTCTGCTCAAAGTGATAAGAGACCATTGCGACGGGGAGCACGATGAAGAAGAGTACCCCCCCCCCTCGATTTGTTCTAGGTCGTGTAGCAAGGGTAAGCAATAAGCAAGCCCATAATTGATTTGTAGGCCTAGGAGGGAATACGCAAGCCGCATCTCAATTTACTAGGTCCTCGTGACCACCTGTCCTAGCTGGCTTGTAACAACATTCCATCATACCCTGTCTAGTCTTCATATCCATGCCCGTTGCTGTCCAAAAATCAAATTATATTACATATACCTATCGCATTTAAGATGAAAGGTTCAAATTTGAAAAAAAATACACAAATCAATGATTTAAAAATTAAAAACTGAAAATTCAAAAAAGGTTAGAGAGTCAAAATTAAAAATTAAAAATTCAGAATTCAAAGTTCAAATTCAAAATTCCAAAATTTAAAATTCGAAATACAAAATACAACATTAGAAATTAAAAAAGTCAAATTAAAACTTCAATTTTTCAAAAATTCAAATTTACAAAATTCGAAATTCAAAGTTCAAAAGTAAAAAAATCAAAATGTAAAATACAAAAAAAATAGAATCAAAAGTTAAAAATTAAAAATGTGAAAATTCGAAATTCTAAATTTGGAATTCAAAACTCAAAAATTCAAAATGTCAAAACTCAAAATTCAAAATGTCAAAACTCAAAATTCAAAATGTCAAAAAAATCACAATTAAAACGTTTTACTTAAAAATTCACACCTTAAGAATCTGAAGCGGCATTTCAATCTATTAGCTCCACATAAACACTAGTCACATTTTAGATTGCGAACTTGACATTCTAATTTTGGAACCCAAATTACAGATTCAAAATCTAAAACATTATTTTAAAAAATTCTTAGATTACCAACAAAAAATAGAAATTAAAACATTTACATTCAAATTAAAACCAAATTAAGCATGATAAATATTAATCCGATTTTCAATATAGAGATAAAGGTCGAAATTACTAAATTCATAGTTTCATAAGGATTTTTAAATTCAAGGTTACCTTTTCTCAGTTTCTTTAGATATGTACAAAGTTGAATATTAAGACTATATTTGCGAGACGGTCAGATGTTTAATTACTGAAGATGTTTTAAATTTGAGTTGACTATAGAGGGCACCTTGAACAATAACTTTTATAATATAATTAGGAGTCATGGTATTCAAGACAAGTGAAGCAAAAGTAGTGACGTCATCAATTTAGTATGACGTCATTTCGCGACCGATGTTTACCTTAAATCGATACCCAATTTACCTAGGATCTGCGGGGCGCACCCTATTTAATTAGCACATCATTGTGTGTCTTCAAGCCATGTTCTTTTATACACATATCTATGAATAAACGAATAAAAGCAAATAAAACTCTCCTTGTGCACAAATCTATCATGGTAAAGTATAAGAATGGTAAAGAAGCTTTATTATAATCACATTGATATGTGGGTGCAATATTTCAACAATTCAGGAAAGTTGCAAAGATCATAAGCCGAATACGTTGAATAACATGTTTAATTTTTGCATTTGATTTTGTCACTTTGAAATATGCAGTCATCCAAATACATGCGTCAAGTTTTTGTGCACTCGCAAATATTTTTTTTTCAATGCTGCATGCTCAAATCGTCCTATGGGTGACAGAACGTAAACTCAAATTACAGGAATTTTGTTAAAACGTAGCTATACTACAGATGGCTACAGAATTACTTTTCAGACTTTCATTCAAAATACAATTAAACTGTTTTCACTGTTATGTACATACTCCCTAAGCAAACTTATTCTTATTTGCACAAAATGTCCATAAATTGCGACATGACCTGTCAATCTTCAGCTTGCCACGCAGATAAATGGATTGTAGCAAACGAAGGAATTCGTTATCATCATTATTATATTGCTATATCAATACCACTGTGAATTTATTTAATTTAAAATAATAAATTCATTAACTTATATTCTCTCTTCCTCTTTGCATTATTTCTTTATAATTCCCTTTCAATTGTCCTTTATTTTCATTAATTTGTAATCATTGTGGAAGTGGTGTAGTACAGTGCTTCTAACTCTCACCTTTCAAACTTATGGTCATGTGATGGAGACCGAACCATGACGTTAATGTCTTTCAGCAAGAAATGTATCCACATTGAGCTGCACTCAACCCAGGAGGGGTAAACTGTTACCTTGCATGAGCACATGTCCATTGTAATCGGCGCATAAGTGCCTTGCCAAGGTCAGGGCAAAAACTACATTAATTGAGTCAGAGATATCAAGCTATAAAAAACGTAATATTGTCATTCTGTAGCGGCTCAACATTTTGCCGTTTTGTAAATATGTTTAGTATTTGAAAAGTTCACATGAAAAGTTCCTTCAACTTACTCTGATACAGTTACCCTTTGTTTGGTATTCGTCCGCATTTCCTTCAATTATTTTTAGACGCTCGATGTTCATTGTGACGTCACACTCATGCAAATCCTTCAGCTTGCATGCGCGCTGTTGTTAGAATTTTTTGGTTAATGCGTACGAATCCCATTCAGAAGGTGTGTTTCCCCTTATTTTCTAGGTGTATTTCTCACATTTCGGCACTTAGAATTGTATTTAAATAAAATTCATTGCTCTGGTATTAATTTAACTTTTAGTCTTCTCAATATTCTTCATGTCAATACTCTTGGCAATTTTGCAATTTTTTATAAAAATAGTTGTTTAGTAGGTCTGTGAAGCACAAATTTAATGCTCAGTGTCAATTGTTGATTTTCAGGCATAGTTAACTCGCTCTGTCATTGGTCAGTTTATTCTATTGTTTGATTGGTTCTTTGAATTGGCCAATCTTAGAAGTTTTTTAAAGTTATTTTTAGCAAAAATTTATCAGTCGCCTCTCAGCCTTCATCGAGGAAGGTTCTCCTTTTTGAGCTCTGTTAAGTTTCGCTTAATTCCAAGTATTAGTTCAGTCTTCAGTGGAGCTCGTATGATTTTGCATACGTTGAATTCTGAATTTATTTCTTCCTGAGCCTGAGGAAATTTAATATTTATCAACCCTGCAAATCATTTTACTTAGGCGACAATTAACTTTTGGACATCATTGTACAAGTACAACTTTTCTTCAATTTGGTGAAACAGTAATTTTCACCAACATTTAATCTGCATTTACTCTCATCAAGTCTAATTTTTTAACGATTCGACAACTTAGTCTTCATCATTGACTTTCATTTATCTTCATCTTACTCGAGTCAACAAGACTCTAGAGTCGACTTCAACTTTCATTAGACTGAGTCAGAGAGTATTTTCGAACTGAGTCCAAGAGTTTCAATCTACATCATTATTTAAACTTCAATCTTCTGAATCGGCAATACCTTCAATTGCCTGGATTTAACTGTTGCTGACCAGAATTCATCATCTTTTAATACAATCAACTACGTCGATTTTCAAACTCTCATTCTAAAAACAACTTGAGTCAGCAGACGAGTCTACATGCTACAAGTCTTCAAAGGACGAGAGTCAACTCAACCGGATCTTATTCTACAGTCTTCGGGATCCTCTTCGACTTCGATCAAGAACTTTGTCTACATGTCATAGCCCTGTTCATCATGATTTTCTTTTACTCGGCCTACCTGTCATCTCATCATTAAGGAGACATTAGTCATCTAGCAAGTTTCGATCCTTCACTTAGACTTTCCTTGGCCTTGGAATTCCTATTTGGATTTTTAATTCGCCCCTCTTCTATTTCTACTTAAGTCAGGTAAACAGCGGCGGTCTTTCGCTTTATAAATAGACCATTTGGATTTGTCAATCTAATTAATTTAAATAGCGGCAGTCTTCCGCTCTATAAATAGACTTAGATTTAAGCGTAATTTTAAAAATCTATTATTAATTTTATCGACATTATCGTGTTATCTGCCACCAGTCCATTCACTGCCGCCTGTTTAGTCATTGATGGTGACAGATATCCACACGCATTGACTGACACACGATATTTGCGCACACACGGCGATACACAAGAGCGGTGGTGACAGATAGCACGATAAGGCCATTTTATCATTCTATTGTCATGAATGTAACCAGTTTCATGCCTGGAATTTGCACTGGAAATTATTCTCATATTCACATTCGTATATATAAATGCCAATTTCAAGAAATTGATTTTGATTTCTCTGCTTGACCTCTCACTGTGGAAAGTGAAGTCTAAAATTTAATAAAATTAAGAAGGAACTTGAATTTATCTGTCTGATTTTGATTTTCATTTATCTTGTTATCACCCTACTTCTACACTTGTTTCCAAAATTCTTCCTCACCAACAAACCTATTATAAATAGGTATTAACATTTGTCTATTAGACCATTTCTGTGTTAACTTTATGTATGTAAATCACGGTTTCTGGCAAAAACAGAGGATATAAGTAAAGTAAGAAATGGTGAAGATTTTATTCGGGAGACTGGCGTTTTCACTAATACTGCATTCGCATTACACACCCGGGTCAACCAGATTCAGCAGCAGTTGAGTCCTTTACGATCTAAATTACGCTTTACTCTGCGTCTAGGGACGACTTATCAGGCCACAGAGGGCTCAACTGGACTAGGGACTGGCGTTAAATAGATGTCATTTCAGATTAGCTACTTCATTCCACATACCACACAGCCAGACAGAGTTATGACTGCAAGCTATGCGTCGATACAATCAACGAGCCTTGAAAATAGGTTAATGACACCCTCTCTCCCTTTCCGAGGAGTCAATTACATATGTTTTTGGCGCCAAACGCTAATTGCGCGGGAAACATGGTATCATATCGTGCCTGTAGAGTGTCAAGGGAGTATTACAGTGTAATTAATCTTGTGATGCAAATTATGTGTAGGCCTACTACATGAACGTGTCCAGGAATGTGCCGCATACATTCTATTTCTAATCATATTATGAGAGCCGTATTCGATTCCGTATTTCGTAGGTCTGTAAGTATTCATAGTTGCATTCCATTTGTTTGTATGCTAAAAAAGTACATTGTGATTTTTATTGAGTCAGCCATCTGATTATAAATTAAAGCGATCAGACTTTGGGGAAAAACGAAAACAATAATTTTTGACAAATAAACACGCAGTAAGCAAGTTTGATGAATATTAGTATATAGTATTGTTTTCTTTTTAACGCATTGTATATGTAACAAGTTATCCTTACAATCGAGTTTTGAACTTGATTCTCACCCAAACCTTAATTAAAGATTGTTGATTACAGTCAACGTATGCCACGTAAGCATCAATCTAAATCACATATAAAAACTCACAGAACACAATTAAAGGTAGAAAACTACATTTGCACACATTACGGTTATGCTTACAACTTGTTGTGTACCCCAGATATGCCAAAATAATAACCTCTATGCAGTATTTTTGTTGAATATAGTCAAGAATATTTAATTCAAATAAAAATCTATTTTATCATAATTCTTCTTGACACAAACGGTATCGCGATACTCCTAGCGTATTACGGGATCACACACACAACATAAGAGCACATACAGTGCGCATTTCAACACACTGCCACACCATGCGGAATACGCACTGAAAGAGACTCTTGCGCCATTGGTCAACGAGGGGTAACGGCTGTTTTGAATTTTGAACGCACGGTCCATTAGTTCGAGAACCGAATAGAAGAATTATTAATATTATTGGAATATCTATTAATGCCCCTATCATGACCAATCTTTGTGCTTAATTGATTAGTGATAAGTTCTAACATCTAGTACTATTCAACATAGCACAACAATCTTGGAAAGTCAAATTTTAGGCTGCAAAAGAAGTATTTTACCTTTAACACATGCGTATGTCAACCACAACCTGAACGGACTTAACATTCCATAGCTATAAGTCCCTCCCCTCCGATTTCGTTTTATGTAGACTGTTGTATATAGTAAGTTTACCTTCTCGATTTATTTGTATTTCAGGGATATATTTTTACTGTTGCACGAGCAATGTATCATAAGGTCTTGCTTTCATAGAAGCCAACAATGCAAAACATGTTCCATGTTCAAAACAGTGTAATCGAAATTCGCCAACACTTCGGTACGAAGTGTAAAAGCGTCAAAATTAAGTGACGACATCTCTAAAAGCTGGGGGATGGGGGCATTAACCTTGGGTGAATGAAAACAAAATGTACAAAAAAAAATATTTAAAAAAACGACACCTTAAAACGTCCCTAAGATTTATCGGGCATTAACAATGCGTTTTTAAAAAAATAGAAATAAGGGAAAGACGTCATCATGAATCTATCATCAAGGACAATTTATTACACAAAATGACAATGATCCCACAACTTCTATAGAGAACAAAACAAAATAATATCAATAGAAACAACAAGATAGACACATTTCTCGAGGGTGCTGTTTTGAAAGCGTGTGGAATTGGTGCAGCTATCTGTCCAACACGCGAGATGGCGTTTAATCAACGTAGGAAGATTGTCTATCTATCAATCCATTTGCTTAATTAGACAGATAGATTCTTCTGCACGTACACAGAACTATCAAGCATCTGTAATGGCCATGGGAGTGGATTTTTAGGGGAGGTAAATGTTGACGATTTATAATGAAATTCAAGGGCTCCTTCAGGATACAACGAACACGTTGTTTTAGTAGTGTGTATACGAACTACAAGGTGTTTTGGATGTCTTACAGTTAAGACCCAAGAAAGCATTTCCATGTTTCTACACTCACGCGAATCTAATGATAATAACAACATCGCAATTGTTTTCCAAAGATTAATAGTAGAGTTGAAATCTTCTTCAAGTAAATTTTCAACAATTTCATCTGTATGGTTTTTTTTTAGATTTTGATTGTTTTATTTTGTTAGCCTGTTTAGTTTTGATAACAATCAAACCCTGTTATTAGCGTTTGTAAGACATAATCCATAACAATGATTTCGCATTTCCGGCACAACAAATAACAACAATATAACAATCACCATCATGCTAAGTATTCTAACATGCATTCCTACGATTTCTATTTCCTTTACTTGTAAGAGGGTTTTTTTAAGAGGGGTGAAAAGGACACAAATAGGGCACGAATCTATCACAAGAAAATGAAACATCACCTGTATGTTTAGATAAAGCTTTCCAGTTTAAGGCCGACTCACACCTTTGCATTTTTAGCCTGCTTCGGCCCAGCGTATTTGGCAATTAAAAACGCTCCCAGACGCACACAGACGTAAATCATACGGTGGACTGACGCTGGGCGTACGCTCCTTGAGCGCAAGCCTTACGTCAGTCAACTTCTGATCAGCGTATGCAGTGCGTCCAGGGAGCGTTTTTAATTACCAAATACGCTTGGCCGACACAGGCTAAAACGCAAAGGTGTGAGTCGGATTTTACCTAAAGGATGAGAAAGGTGAAATGATCTTTCCAAATCCACCTTCTCTTTCATCGAGTACTTCAGCATAATGATGCAGTTGAGTAATGTTGCACTGGTAAAGTAAATGTTTAGTTCGGCTGGATTGCGAAGAGGTAAACAGCTGTAGGGTGATACCCTCGATGAAAGAATCAGGGAAATCCCGATTGGAGGGGTCATAGTAATTGTGGTAGTGATCCATTGCAATCTAAATTGCGTGCGCCCCCCCCCCCCCCCCCCCCAACCCCTACTCCCACGTTCCGATAACGTGTGGTTAATATACGAAAGCTAGAATAAGTGTTTTAATTGATGTGTAATGTCTTCTTAAGTTTTCAAAATAAATATTAAAGAAATATTGCTTAATATTTTCTTGAAAAAAAAACAAATTAAAGGTGAAGGAGGAACGAACAAATAAAAAAGGAAGGGAAGGAAGAGGAAGAATAAAAAGGGAGAATAGTAATTATCGAAACAATAATATCAAGAATATCAAGAATAATGATAAAGATAGTGATGATAAGGATACAAATAATGATAATTATGATGATAATAACAAGAATAAGAAGAAAAAGAATAAGAAAAGGAAAATGAAGAAGAAGAAAAAAAGAACAAGAAAGAATGACAATTAGAAGTAAATGAGGACGAGAAGAACATTAAAAGAGTACATTTTCTCTTTTCGCTACTTTTGAATAAATTGTATTGCCATTTAATTGTACAACTATATGAGTTATATTAATACGACTGGTCCTAATCCCCTCGACCCCACCCCCACATACACTTCACTACACGATCTGACAATACGAACCGCGACGGGATACATCAGTGGGTGAAATAATAGAAAAGTGTTGAGATTCTGTAAACAACAATGTAAACTAATATTCACAATTCCCTATGGAATCGAACTCATCTTTCATTTGAATAAAAATACAAAGACAATTCCCAGGTGATTGTCGAGAAAGCGGAAACCGTATATTCTTCATCGCATCTTGCTGACCACATAGAGAAGTGTGTGGTTTTGGCAAAGTCCCGCTTCTTGTAACCCAAGTGGCATTCTCCCACTCTCTCCATCTCTCTTTCTCTTTCTCCTTCTCTCTCTCTCCTTCTTTCTCTCTCCCCCTCTTCCTCTGTCTCTTTCTTTTTTTTTTATCTCTATCTCTCTTTTATCCACACTTTGTATGACCTATTTTTATTGCAATGTATTCTAATAAGGATAGTGTTAATAATTGGACTATTTCTATAGCGCCTAATGCACTGCTTCTAGGCGTTTTACAGCACACAAGCAAGTAAATGTGCATATTGTAATTTAATCTCTCTCTCTCTTTCAGACAGTACATCCGTATTATCTTTGCTTATCTTCATATTCCCCCTTCATTTTTTTTCTTTCTCTCTCTCTCTCTCTCTCTCTCTCTCTCTCTCTCTTTCTTAACATCTTTACGATCATATTTTCCTCTTAATTCTCAATATCCATCTCCCTTTTGCTTCGCTTTGTTTATACTTTTGTTCGGTATTGTATCACTTCCGTAACCGCCCCGCCTCTCTCTCTTTCTCTGTCTCTCTTTTTTCGCATTATTTTTCGCAATATGTTCGTATTCTAACATACTCTCTCACTCATTCATTACTACTAATAATACTTTCACATCTACCGTAGATCACTGATAAAACAACTACACTTTTTTAGCCTAAATTACACATTTCTGTAAAACAGGGAGTTGATCTTTATTGGTTCTTTGTTATCATCGGACTTATCACGTAAGATTCAAAACGGTCATCAAGATATATTGGATTAAACAACTTAATCATAAGTCATTAAAGGACACCACCGTGCCTCTGATTTAGTAACTGACGAATTACAAAAAAAAAATGGCAGGAGGGGAGGGAGGATGGTTGCCTCTCCAAATTCAATGTTAGCCATCGTTGTTTTCATTAATTTTATTTTCTTTTTTTGTTTGATACATCATGGCACTGAATTAGTGCGATTTTGTGTTGCCCTCGCCTTCAACCAGACGGTATCTCTTAATCCATGTAAAATGAATGGGCCAATCCTTTAAACATGTTAAATGCTAGAGCGCTGTTGGTAGCGAGCTAAAGTCATGGTAAAAGTACTAATACCCAAAGCAACGTAAAAAATGTAGTATTAACACGATACGAAGTATTTTCGAAAAGTTAAGTCGAATGCAATTTCAATGCTCTTTTGTAATGCTATTGAATTCGGTACCGGCTTGTCATTATTGTGTCCGTACACTTGAATACACGGTGTACGGATTTCTTGTCTGCGTTCTTGTTAACTTTTCGGAAATAGTTTATATCGTGTTTATTTTATAACTATTTATCATTATTATTTTTATTTGGAGTATTTTCTTATCTTGGAGGGGAATAGAGCTGTGAATGGACAGCTATACCACACCACCACCGCATCAATGCGATGATATTCTATTTGCTTTCAGTAGACAGTGAGGGTTATGCTAAGGGATGAGTCTAAGGGAGATTTACGGCTTTACAAGACAACCAAGCTTTTCTGATCTGTCTAGTCTCGCATCTCGCTCAGAAAAAAATGCTTGCTTTTCGACGTATGTTTATGATATGGCGCCCAGTAATGCATTGTGGATCGTTGGGTAAAGTACATTGGCTTGGTATGCTATTTTGACGCTAGCAAGCTCTCGTGTTAAATGGTGCATTAGTCTTTCGGCTGCCGAGAAGGACATCTAAAACAAACTTGTATGTTCTGTACTGTCCACTTTGTAATATTTGCTTTTCAATCTCAAAGATACTATATTATAATGCATGTCTTTTAGCAAAGGAGCGATGCGAATTCGCGGCTTTTTTCGATTTTGACGGAAAATGTATCTTTACTATTGTGTATATGCAGTCTATTTTTTTTCTCCTTTGATCCTCGCTCCAACATAGCTAAAAAGTACGTGTTTTCCGAGCGCTGATCAATGTTTACTCTCTTATGGTAGTAAATGATTATTTCATTCCTTTATTTTTCACTTACAAAAATGTTATTGTAAACTAAAAAAGGATTTGCATTATTAAATGTTACTCTGAAAATAGACGCTGAAAAGGAAGTGCAACGTATTTATCTATACACCTCTGATGTTTTAGTTTGTTCCGTCGTCTATAATAATCATATTTAACCTTATTTGTAAACGGTTTTATATCCGGTGCGTTGTAGCTTTGATCGAATAAATCATAGCTTCCAAAACAAGCTTTGTTGTTTTATTCATGAATGTGTCTCATGGGTGCAATTTGATAACACAACGGAATGTAATTTTCTTACGTTGACAATGGAATGCAGTTTGAAGACGATGCGATTGTAAAGATTGTATACAAAGTTAAAAAGGGGTACAGTATCGCCTCTTGCGACACTCGGGGCCCGTTGGGTTCAACTTTTTACCCTTTCCTCAAAGTTTAGTATTCTCATTAAAAAAGATGATACGTGGCACCCGGTGGGTTTGTACCCATGCCTATGGGAATCGCCTTATTCCAAGCAAATCACTATACCGACTGAGCTGGTCAATGCTTTCGACCGATGAACAATTGGTAAGACGTCAAACATTGATTCCAAATTGAAATAGGGCAAGGTATCTACTTGAGTTAATCAAAAGTTCTGATGTCCATCGTTAGATAAATTTTAAGAATTTGTTCCGTCGGTAAAGCATCTGGTTTGGACAGAAACGTTCCATCGTGGCCTTGAGGTTCGAGCCCCCAACTGCCGCGATGCATTTTTATTGTTTTAATTTCATTTTTTTGTCCATAGTACAATTTTTCATCCGAGGCTTAAATCTAATATCCAATCCAAAATGAAATGTGAGTTTGGGCCATCGACACTGATATCACCACTACACTATTCTTATTACGTCATCACTTACACCATAGGGGGATTTAGATTGCAGTCGACTTTAGTGAGGGGGCATATCAAGTCAACACACCCACTGCTTTCGTTCAGTCACTTACAGAGTGTGGAGTATCCATCGATTCCTGATGACGTCACATTAGCAAATGACAGATCGCGCATACAAAAAGAGTGGTCTCGTCACAGATGAGTGAGCGAACGTAGATCGGGAGCTCGAATAAAAGAATGGGGTAGTGGATGAGGGCGCGTCACAGATGAAACAGAGCTGTGACGTGACAATGCGCAGGTGTGCGGCATTGTGACGTATGCACGTCGACTGGCACGTCAAGCCTTAAAATCGAAGCCTCTCTGGTGGTAGAGTACAATCGCGCCGTGCCTGGTGTTGGCATTGTGTTTTATTGGAACAGGATATTAGCTGTGAAATGAGCAATGCTTGAGTGTGAATGGTTCTCACAAGAAGGCTTATCATACTCTTGAAGTAAACATTGATATAAGCACGTTTGAAGGGCTGAAATTCTCGAGGGAAAGTATCGATCCGGGCTGTACTATAAGGTAAACAGACTGTGGTATAACAACATATAGTATGGACGTTGCGCAAAGTATTATTGAACCAATAATGTACTCCAAATGATGTAATGATGATGATGATGATGATGATTTTATATTTAAAGGCGTTTCTCATTCAATTCTGAATATTTACGCCTGAATTCATTTCGAGTAGTTATATACTTAAGGGGATGAGAAAAAAAAAATCGAAAATGAATTATGCTGATTCAGCAAGATATATAATCACAATTGTAAATCGTGGGCAATTAACACCGAGAGGAAATAACCGAAAATAACCTATTCACAGTTATCTAAATTTCACGTTATTATCATCATTATCATGATCATTATTAATGTATTCAGTAGCGGATCCAGGGGGTGTCCCCTATTTTCGGCAAAAAAAAAATGAAAGAAAACGGGAAAAACGAAAGGGAATTAGACGGTATATCACTCACTTTATATTATTAATATTTTGTTTTTGATATGGTCTTAGATGCCAGGAAATTGTATATAAGAATATTTAATTTAATTTCTTTTTTCGGAACGAATCGACACAAGTGCCACGCCCTCCCCACTAAAAAAAACTTGTTTGGAGCCGCCCCTGGTATAATGATTCCCATCAGCAATTCTTAACCAAACTCAATCGATTCAACCATTCGATAATTCAATTTCGTAAAATTCACATACACATTCTTTGCAAATTAGTTAGGAAAACTTATAATATAATTTATTGATGGGTTAGTTATTTCAAGCCGTGTCATGTTATTTTGAATTTTATTCTATAGCTTATTCCCCAATAATCATTTTAAATTCCACCTTTACGGAAGCGGGGGGGGGGCGTAAAGTTAACCTGGTTCATTATTCACAGAAGTTACACCTGAAAAAGGTCTAATTTAATTTGGTCCTTTACAGCTGAACAATATCAATCATCCTCTGACGAATATACCTAAAACATAATTAACATGTCAAGCAGCGATTCCTAAATATATATCCCTGATTTGATTTGGCATTTGTTATGACGAAGGCTGTTCAGCACAATTTGCGATAACTGCTCCGTCAAGCATAATTAATTTGATTCCCAACCAACACATACACAAATTGATATGCATCATCCTTTTCACACGTTTCCGCCAATGTCATTTAAGGATCAGTCACATTTTTGCATTCATTGCTAACGCTTTCTAAGCGTTTATGATATTTGAGATTCGCTTCTTGAATGCATAAGCGTGGATGTACGTTCAGCTGATGATAACGCTTGCGTATGTTGTTCACCACCCTAACTCATCCAATGTCAGCCAAGCGTCTTCTTTCCGTATCTAAATGCTGCTGAATATATAAACGCAAAAGTATAATTTGGTTCGTGATTCAAAAGAACGCAGCCTTAGGCAAGTATCTTCCCTCGATATTTCTGAGTCTATGGATCATCTTTCAAATTTCTTGAAAGCTGAACAGTTGTGACAGAGCCCATAAACACATGCCTAGCGTTTCTGAAATGTGAGAATTTGCTTCTAAGGGAAGAAATGCTCAAGCCAGCTTTTGAACACAAATAATGTGGCTCGTAATCTTTACGAAACAATTGCTAGGCAAGCGGTCTCCCACCATATATCTACGTTAACGAATCGTATTCCAAATTCCATAAACGCTAAACGTGTGACCGAGCCTATAAAAACATGTGCCAAGCGCTCAAACTTCAAGGTGCAATATGTGTGCGAAAAAAACGCAGGAAAGAGGCCATGCAGGCGGATACTAGATATGCTCATGTGAGCAAAAGATGGAGGAATTAGGGTTAGCCAAGCGTGTTTCTTGCCCAATTTTGCACTTAATGTGCGCATCATTGATTACATGCTGCAGATTATAACAAAAGTTTGTGAAAGATCGTTTTCTTCACGTTGTGTATTTGAATTTTTGAGTACGCTCTGTGTGTATTTTTTTTCGTTCAGCTTGCGATACATGAACGTCCTGATAAGCGTTAGCCTTGCATTCCCCCCCCCCCCCAAAAAAAAAAAAAAAAAAAAAATCAACGCTTCGCTCTGTAAGAATATTCCCATTTCTTATACACATTGGAAACGTTGGCTATAAATATGTGACTGCATTTTCACATTCGTCGTGCATTACATGTATTTACAGCCACTTGCATTGGAATTTGCTTGTCTCGCATCCCAACTCGAAGGTTATTTGATGGGGTGCATTTCCATTCACTTTATAACGTTGATGAAGAATCATAGTGCAGTACGTGCAGCGGGGGTCGGACGATTCAGTGAGAAGTTTACGGTGGTTCTCTTTCAATATCAATCCGAAAAAATAATAGTCGAAAATACCTAACTGAGGAAATTGACAAGACTCACGATGTGATACTTTTTTCTTCTTCAGTCGCCTTAATTGATTGAAAATTATTATTTTTTGTTGCTTAGCTTCGTTTTTGAAGACGGAGCGTATATTCATTTGTACATTATCATTTCTTTCCATGCATTCTTCCTTGCATTCTTCGTCATCATCATCATTTATCATCATAAGTATCATTATAATAATAATAATAATAATAATAATACATGGCTTTTATAAAGCGCTTATCAACTCTTCATTAGAATTCTCTACGCGCTCTACAATTGCAGCATTATTGCCCTGGCTTTAGCCCGGCAGCCACTTGATTAGCGCACTTGGCATTTCAAGGAAAAAAAATAAATTCCTACCAGGTACCCATTTACCTCACCTGGATTGAGTGCAGCACAATTTGGATGAATGTCTTGCTGAAGGAAATTGACGCCATAGATAACTATTATCATCATCATCCTCCTCATCATCAATTTCTTACCTTTATATTATTAGATGCTGTGTATTTAATGAGATGTGAAACCATGGGCCTCTTATCACGTCTTCAATTATGGTTTTCGATAAACGGCACATCAATAACAGAAGGATGTAGTTTAAGATCTCGTTGATTAGATATACGATCACTTACTTCTTTTTATTACAATATGTGCTATTAGATTGTGACAGCTCCTTTTCTGCAGAAATCTATGTACTTTGTTTTTGTTAACATCAATCACTTTTATATTCTAAGAGCTTCTTTATAACCCTTTTTTAGCTCTTAAACGAACCACCCGGGCACAATACCTGCAGAGCCACTGCTATCACAGTAGCAAGTCATCGAACAAATGGTGCAGTGTGAACATGCCCGGTAGTGATTTAATCATAATTTCTATTCTTCCCTCATTTGGTGAAATCAGTGTCGATGAATCGCGCTCTCTATTTTTGCTAACTGTTTAAACGAACCACCTTGACACAATACTTGCAGCACAATTGCGTGTCAAAGCAGCAAATCGCCAACGAACTGCATACCCCAGTGTGAACACACCCACCCGCTAGTGATTTAATCATATTTTTTATTCTGCCCTCATTTGATGAAATCAGTGTCGATGAAGCGCACGCTCTCCTCACACACAGCCACGCACAGACACACAAATCATAATTCATATTGTAACGCATATGAACATCCCTCGCATGGATGAAGCCTGCGTCACATCTTTGCGTTTGCGTTTGCGTTTGAGGCCCAGAAAACGCTCCCTTGACGCACAAAGACACATGTCATGCGATGGACTGACGCTCGTAATACGCTCGTTGAGCGCAAGCCGAATGTCAGTCCACCGTCTGATCTGCGTATGTTTTCCGTCAAGGGAGCGTTTTTAATTTCCAAAAACGGTACGCCGACGCAGGCTAAAAACGCAAAGGTGTGACGCAGGCTTGGGTGCAGACGACTAGGGAGCGATGCGCCAAGAAAAGGCGGGAAAACAGCAAGGTCGGTCATTATCAGTCGTAGCTCACCATATTGCGTACTACATGTATGTTTATCGCTTTAGATGGCATAACCATTTATTTTTGTGTGCATACTGAGACCTGATTTGATATGCTTATCTTTAGCTTGTCTATTTTTTTTCTTTGCTGAATGATAAAACTAAAATTATTTCATACCCACAACTGCCAAAAGTTAGTAAAATAGGGAATGAATAAATAGTTTCTACATTTAAAGAACAAAACATTCTATGTATGAAAGTGATCACACGTATTCATTTTTGTTTACCCCAAAAAAGTATACGATTTTCCTAACCTTAATTCAATACAACATTTAATCCTGTTCATGTTTACAAGTGACTAGCATGCACTGGATGGATGATTATGTCAGCGCAATGAAATATCAATTATTATCAGCAATAATATTAAACAAAGCGTACGCTGTACTTTCCAATCGATAATAATAATAATATTTCGGATTTATATAGCGCCTTTTCGGTCAGTATTGACTGGTCAAAGCGCTTCTGATATTGTTACCCGGTCACTGGATGGCAATTCAAGCATTAGCATCTAGGCAGCCAAATAGGCGCTCACATCATATCGGATAATGTGCTGCTGTGTCCTACCGGTCCCCAATCACACCTGGGTAGAGTGCAGCTTTGTGAATAAGTTTCTTGCTGAAGGAAATTAACGCCCTGGGTGGAACTCGAACATGCGACCTTCTGGTTGAAAGGCGAGAGTCATGACCACTACACCACGGCTCCTCCACGATCGATAAGTTGCATCTTCACATTCAAACAAGTCGTTAAAGGATTTCAAAATATTGGAAGCGTTAACTATTTTAGGAAACCATTATATCGAATACGTCGTTGTGTAGATGTTCTCAATCTCAACTTTCAACCGGAGAGTCGTAGGTTCAAATCCCAATCACGCCATAGACTTCCTTTAGCTTGAAATTCATCCAAATTGTGCTGCACCGATCCCAGATGTGGTAAATGGGTACAGGTGGGACAAAATAAAATAAATTCAGTGACCACTAGGTAGTGGTCTCGCTACGTACGGTCGGCTAATAATGCTAAGAGCGTTTGCCACCACATTTGTAATTGAAAATTTACTTGAATTTACTTGAATGTAGAGACGTAAAGCTAAAGCTTATTTGCTCCTCGTAACAAAATGTATATAAACTTAAAAAATAAATACATTTTCTTAATAATCTAAAGTGGTCCTGCATCATTTAGCTATCATTTTTATCTTATTCAGTCGTTTAGAAGAACGCCCATGGAATCCCTTGCAAACGAGAGTCAACTGTCACTTGGGCTGCCAAGAAAACTGAGAATTTTGCTGAGACGCACTGTATGCTCCAAAAGCTGTGCGCAGTAGTAAGTTTGTCCGTAGCACCCCGCTCAGCAATGTGCTACTCCGTCGCATCCCTCATTCACCGTACGGTCTACCCATCAACACGGACATACGAGAAAACTTTCCCGCGCGAATTTATCAACCATTCAATATTGGCGCGCCACGGAGTGAGCTAGAGGATATGTCAAACTCCCAGAGGCTTTCGTTCTCTGTCTCTGTCGGAATTTGTTTTAATCTTTCTTTGCTTGGATTATTATATCGGGAAATTCTAAATCTGTGTACGTGACTTTGTGATGCACGGTGAGTTCATAATTAAATTTGTTTTTATCAATTCTCCGAGGGGTACAGTGTATTGTAGTAAGCATGTTAATAAGTGCGGATTATATTATTGACGAGTACGATGCGGCATGCATTTTTCAACATAGCTTGTGTTTTTGTTTTAAGTTAGTTGCATCCTTTGATAAATGTAACTATACTTTAGTATAATTTGCGCTTACAATTTCTTACATATTTTAGCCAGGAGTCTCGAATCATTACACACTCGTGATTTCCATATTGTTGAAATTATGCATATTACACACAAACTGTTTGATGGGATATTTTTTTTATCACTTTACGGAAAGATATAGAGAAGAACATGCCCTCATTATTTTGGGGTTTGGCATTATAATAAATATAATGAGGGGAAATGTTTGATTTTAACGGTCATTAAAAGATTCGTGTGTTATCTTTTCTAAGGAGAGTCGTTTTCGTTAAAAAAGAAAGAATTTCAAGTCTAATGATTTGTTTTCTAAGAATAGTTAATTCACTTCCATTATACCAACGTAAGCTTTAGAAAGGCATACTAAGGTCCATTCCATTGCAAAGTAGGTTTTAAATTTATTGATGACATGCGTCTCTTTTCCCTTGCCACCATGGTAATTCAGTGCGATGAAACACATGTTGAAACGTATATCATTTAAATCCTACAGTCTTCTGCACCGTAAGAGAAAGCTTAAAATTGCGTCTCAATGAGGATCACTTTTACAGTAATGTGCTAAATCTGAAGGGGGGGGGGGGTTCTACGGAGCTAAAATCTAACATAAACGGGGGGGGGCAAAATATGATTCATAAAATCTCATTAAGAACAAATTAAGCTTTATTTATCATCTTTTTTTTTTATTTGAATTGAAATTGAAATTGAAATATATTCATCACTTCAGGATATACAAAATTACAACTCATTACCATATTTGTTTCTTTTATTTTACTGGCCACCGCCATTTATACGCGCCTAGATCAGTTCTGAAAAAATCATAATTATTTTGCCTACTATAATGGCAACATATCTAATATCAAATTGTATACTTCCAGGTTTACCCTTACACATCATTACAATACAATAACTACATTGTATTGGCATTTCAACAGAAATCAGAGAATACACACATACTAGTATAATTATGAACAACCTCAAAACAATGTTTTATGAGATTAAACTGCCTTATATGTTTTTTTCCTCCTTACCACATTCCAGGTAGCGGTTTGCTTGAGCACCTGAGTCGCTAGCTCGGGAGTTATAGCCAGGGAAATAACACGGTATATATACCCACTACCAAGCACATTAGAATATAAGCATATTGTTATTGCGCTATATAACTGGACTTATTATTATCATTATCACTGTGCGATTCGTTACAATTATGAGCCATTGGCAACGTATTGTCATCACTTGCACCTCTTTTATCAAGCGGAAACATGCACATTAAACTTGAAATTGTACTTTGTGTTTTGGGAGGGCTCTCTTGCAAAGCAGGCCATGTGCCTTGAATGATACAACCCTATCTTCTAAAGAAAAGGAACTTGAGTGAATAAATAGATACATGAATAAATGAATTTACTTTTTTACATGCTGACGTAAGAGTATTAACATTAATAATAATAATAATAATAATAATAATAATAATAATACACGGCTTTTATATAGCGCTTATCAACTCTTCATTAGAATTCTCTAAGCGCTCTACAATTGCAGCATTAGTACCCTGGCTTTAGCCCGGCAGCCACTTCATTAGCGCACTTGGCATTTCAAGGAAAAAAAAATCCTACCTGTTACGCATTCACCTCACCTGGGTTGAGCGCAGTACAGTGTGGATGAATTTCTTGCTATAGGAATTTGACGCCATAAGTGGGATTCGAACTTACGACCCTCTGATTAAAAGGAGAGAGTCAGAACCACTACAATACGGCGCCTCCACAGTGTAAACTATTTCCAAAAAGTTAAGTGGGCCACAAACAATAGATCCGTATTCAACTGTGCAGACACAATAATCGCAAGGTGGTTTCGATTTGAATAGCATTACAAATGACCATTGGATTTTTCGAAAATAGTTTATATCGTGTTATTAGAGTAAAGATAGAATAGAGTAAATATTGTTACGTGAACGTATTCCTTTACATCACACATTTTCTCCCACACCTTCGATTAAAAGCTGAAAAGATCATACTGCTAAAGGATACAAAAAAAAACTACGCTAACTAATTAGACATAAATAGTGCACACGCACGACACCATCAAATTAATTGTCTAATCTAATTGCCAATCGTTAACAATGTTCCCTATGGGTGACCTACCGACCCCGCGCAGCATACTACACGTTAATTAGCACGTGGTGGGCACTACTTGGACGCCATTCAGAGCAATAGTATCACTGTATTGATTCGCTTGGATGTTAGTATGCGCGGTCACGTCTGTGTTTCTCGTTGGTCAATAGGAATATGCAAGGATGTTAGTATATTTCTTCCTTTCCCCTTGTAGTATATGGTAGTATATGGGCATACACTAGATTATTGGAGTATATATAGGTTTATAGACACATAGTTTATGAATATGTATTGTTTAGTTTCGAAATGATAATATTAATACAATACACTCTTAAAAAGTTGGGGAGAAGTTTGTCCAATGCTAGAAAATACAATAGGCCCACTGTCCACTCAATGACTAGTTCAGATATGCCGATGATGGATGATGGACATTTAGATTTTACAGAATTTCCAAATGCTTGATTGTTTTCAAATTCATGTTTAAATATTTTACGCCAAACCGATTTGGAAGACTGAAATGAGCGAATAAAGGTTGAAACGGTATTGAAATTGACGTCTTTTGTTGGCCATGGTGAAAATACAAAAGATGGGTAAAATCACGCTTCTAATCAATCTTTAATCACTTGATTTATTAGTAAATATCTTGCTTCATGTATTACATTCATTAATACAATTGATTAACATTATTTACTTATTCATGATTTAAAGTAAGGATGCTTTCTCAAGTCGCCTTGCCCTTAAGCTAATGATACGTCAGAATCTTTCTTTACCCTAGTCACGTCGCCGAATTCAGCCACGCTCAGTCTAATTAACGACTGCTATGTGTGCGTGTGGGTGAATGTGTAATGTGCGTGAGCTAGGATGCGTGTATTTGTGCACCCGGACTAATGAATTTATGTGATTATTGCGTATGTGTCCTGTGTATGCGTGTATGTGTGCAATGTTGTCCAGGAGATGTGGACGTTTTACTTACCGAAGATTTGTTTGTGTGTGTGCGTGTACGCGTGTGTGTATGAAGAAATAATGAAATTTATGTTGGGAGCACACTATAGCTAATATGCAATTGATGCTATTCATGCTGTCATAATATGTGTTTGTGCGTGTTAATGTGTATGTGTGGGCGTAAGTGTTTGTCAGTTTCTCTGTGTTTGCCTTGGATAGGTAAAGGTGAAGGTGGACTTCTGTTTCTCTAAATGTGTGCATGCATGTGTGTGTAGCCGGGATGTACATGTGCTTTTGAGTGACTGTTTATACTTAGATTCTCTATGCGCGTGTGTGTATGTGTAAATGTGTGTATGTGTATATATTTATATTTGTACATATGTGTATATGTGTATGTGTATTTAAAGTTGTGCTTCGACTGTGTGCGAATGCATATTCATACATATACGAATGAGTTTCTGGCTGAGTAGTTCGTCGATATAATTAGCCTCAGAATGAGACAGTAAGGGGCAAAGAAAGGCAACCATGTGCATTCCTAACCGACTAATTAGCCCATTGTTTAAGTGCGCATGAATAATTTTATCTCCCAGTAGGCTAACACTGAATGCTTAGACACGCCGTTCTTCCCTGGGCAAGGGAATCTAAAGAAAAAATGTATCAAATTACCTCCTTATTTACGAAGATGCATTATTAAGCCATTCGTCTTGTTCGTTATCGTTTATTATTTTTGTAATGTTTTTTTTTTGTTTGTGTGTGGGGGGGGGGGGGGATCAATTCTGCCTTTTTTCAATTCTACAAAGTTTATATGGTTTGATCGTGTGTACGATGTACGGTAATATTTTATCAATCGTTGATCAAACATCTCAGTATGCATATTTGTCTATAGAGATAGAATAACGAAATACATTTTCTGATAAGTATAATGATACTAACGATAAAAATTAAAAAAAAAAAGTACTCGCTCTGCAGAGTGCTTTGGCGCTATTGTTACCCTGGGTTTCGAATAAAATAATATTTCTGCCGGTACCCTTTCACCTCGCCTTCTTAAAGTGTGCAACATCATGTGGATGAATGTCGTGCAGTCACATTCTACGTGGTGCGTGCTATTCTAAGCAGCAAGATCATTATTGATATCATTTGGAAATGTACTCTAACAAAATTGTCAGCTTGTCAGCGAAAGCACGTTGCATGTGCCAGACATCTATTCAGTCAGATGGCTAAAAGCAAGATTATTAATGGATGATTGATCTTATTGTGAAGAGAGGTTTCATTAAAGCGACCTGGATAAGCACAGGTGAGTCGAATCATATGTGATAAACAAATAAGGACATAATATTGAGCTGAGCTTGTTCAATTCACTGTGAGCAAAAGGGAGCAAAATAATTTGACAACGTATACAACTCTTATTCAAATCTTCACAATAGCTTTTACATTGAAAATATTTATAAATAAACATAATCATAATATACAATAAATATAATATGTATATTATGATAAACATCCCTGGGCCAAAACTGTGGAAGAGCCTTCCCAACATCATTAGGAGAGCAGAGACGCAATCAAACTTTGAGTCCTACCTAAAGACCTATCTGTTCCCCACTACCTTGTCGTTAGAAGAATAACCAAATTGTACCACCACTTGGAGTTCTTGGACTGAAAGATAAAACATATCACTAATTAGGACATTGAAATCTGTGAGACATTATTTTTGAGCTGTGCATGGCGGAACCCGGCGCTATACAAGATGCCATCATCATCATCATCATCATCATCATCATCATCATCATCATCATCATCATCAACAACATTCCTGCCAGGCACCCATTCATCTCACATTGAATGGGTGCAGTACATTGTGGATATATTTTTTTTTTTGCTGAAGAAATGAATGCATACGTAGGATAAACCTAATGGTAACCTTGCGCTTATAACCAACATCTGCGCTCTATGAACACATATAATGAATGCAGAACGACGCGTGCGAAGATCGAGCACAAAAGTAAGACATCCAACATCATTAAAGCGTCTTTCCTCTGCATTTCTTGCAATACAGAGCGACTCTAACACTTTCCAGACGTTGCCTATAAACACAGAGCTGTGAGTCAGTCTTATCCAAGGAGTCGCCGACTTGCAATTGAATTGCTAAGGAATTTTTAATCTGTATATTTAAATTAATTTTAATTAATTAATTTCAATAAATTATAATGATATTGATAGTACATGCCTTTTATATACACCATTATTCATCCTAATTACAGTCGATGCCCAAGGCGATCGGAGAAAATAAATCAAAATTATGAAATATAAGATAATGAAATTCAAAAGGCAACCTTAAAATTCTGAAGGCTTCTTTGAAGAAAGACAGTGATGTTCGAGCTTTCAGACTGAAGATAACTCATGGAAGCCAAAGAATTGTTGATGAAGAATTCATGACTTCCTCGATGCCCTCATTAAAAGACGCGTGGTGTGGATAAATTTGAAGGTCCTAGTAACATTAATTAGGTCGTCAGTCAGGACGTGTGATTAAAATATCGATCTCTCGTTTAATGGATGTACAGATGCCACCTGACAATTGCGAAATTGGACATCGGTGCCAAAAAAAAAAGGAGAAAGAATAAAGAAGTGAAGGAGAAAGCATAAGAAATAATAAATACAATAATAAAGAACGATAGTTAGATACATCATTTTGGTAGATAGATACAAGCCCCTTTATATTGGGGACGTCCCCTTCCCAATAATAGCGACTATTCTGATTTACAATAATCATTTCAACTGTAAGAACGAATCGGCGTACTCTCTTTATCCAGCGCAACTATTCATTGTGTAATAATGATACACTATACTGGAAGTGACTTAGGTGGTGTTGCTCAAAATCAACTGCAAATCCACTGCAACTTTGCAAATCGTAACGCGCATTTTCATACGCGCACGGTATGTGCATTTAACAAGACGCATATATGAAACAATGATTTTGATTGGCACATTCCGATCAACTGCAACTTGCGATCAATTGCAACTTTTGAGCAACACCCCATTAGATAATGCCTGTCGTATCATAAAGTGTGTTTGTCTATCATCTTAAGCTCTCTGATGAGAGGAAATCTGCTCTCAGCTATACTGTTGACTTAATTCATCAATGTCGGCACGATCTACAAGTGTGCGTCGTGGTAGACATAATGAGAACACGATAATATACGCTTTTATTATGTAGTATGGGACAACATTGAGTGTTCTTATCTGATCAAATATGAATCTGCTAATGATGATAATATATAATACACAACACTTATATGTCATGTGTTTCTAATCGCCGTTTGCATTATTACCCGGCTATATAACATGGCTACCATTTGGTGTTTACTGCATGCAAGGAATTTTCTTCCTACCGGTACCCATTCACCTCACCTGGGTTGAGTGCAGCGTGGTATTTATATTTCTGGCTGTAGGATATTGATGTCATGAGTGGGATTCAAACATACGACCCTCGGGTTGAAAGGCGAGAGCCAGAACCACTGCAAAACAACGAGGGAAGGAGTAATCAATTATAATGTTATGCATCCGTTTGTATGTCTTGACTACAATCTCGATGGAATACACAGACCAAAATGATAAGGGGGGGGGGGGTGTTCATAAAGGAGAAATTCTTGATATCCACTTAACAATGTTAAATAATATTGTGAAGAACAAGCAATGCTAATAGGGGAATAATTACAATAAAATCTGTAAAAATAAGACAGGCGATTATTGTATTTTAGGAAAAATAAGAAAATATACTATTTGTAAAATTTCTGGGGAGTCGGCTGTAACCAGAGTCTTTAATTTCAATATATTTTTCATCAGCGCAGTTGAAGTTTCTGAATCTCTTTCTACATTGGATAAGACATGAATGGCAAATAGAAAGAGGCAGGTGAATCTATATCCTAATCATATTCACGAAATGCATAGCGGCATGAATGTTGTATGTTTCCGGGGACGGTACATGTTGCTGAAAAGGTCTCCCTATTTCGTGGAAAATGTTGCAATTATCTTTGAGCGTGTCAAGAATTATATATTCTTGATTTTTGTTTGGTATTCAATTATCGCCTAACAAATAGTTATTTGTGATGTCATAAAAGCAAAGGTATTGCACAAAAACATTTGATTCTTTTTTATAAAAATAATATGATTCCCTCACCCCTCACTCTCTCACCCCTCACTCTCTCTCTCGCTCTCTCTCTCTCTCTCTCCTAAGCTTTCTCTCTCTTTCTCCTACACATACACAACACACCCATCCATCAACCAACTCACACGCACACACACCCAAAAATACATACACACATACATACACACATACACACACACAAACACACACACTCAATATGTGTCTTTTCTTTTAAAGCGAGACTATTAAACGTTTGCAATTTTAGCATTCGTCGGCCCAGCGTTTTTGTAAATTAAATTCGCTCCCCAAGCGCAGAGTATACGCTGATCAGAGGGTGGACTAACAATCGGCGTGCGATCTTTGAGCGGAAGCCAAACGTCCGTCCACCGTATGATCTCCGTCTTTGTGCGTCCAGAGAATATTTTTTTAAACGCTTCCCGAATGCACATACACGCTGATCAGAGGGTGGACTGACGTTCGGTGTACGCCTATTACGTGAAAGCTAACGTCAGTCCACCGTATGATCTGCGTCTTTGTGCGTCCAGAAAATGTGGGTATTTTTAATTTTCAAAAACGCTTTACAGACGCAGGTAAAACTTCAAAGGTGTCAGTCGGCCATTACTTTTTATGTCCCCATTTTCCACTCTATCTTTCTCACCATCTTTTATCTATCTTTCAATCTATCCATTTACCTATTTTTGTTAACTCTCTCAGTCTATGCCCTTATTTACACATCCTTGTTTCGAAAGTGGCAAGTCACCTTTACGTGTCACCCCAATTGTGGTCATCGGCATGTCTCGTGTTTTCAGAGAGAACTGTCAAAATGTGGTCCTGGAAAAACACATTTAGGTGTGAATTTATGCAGACTCCCTTCAATATATCGGCGACACATTTCCCTGCATTCATGTGACACATATCTTCACTTTTCAATTCATGTGAAATACAGCTGCATTGGTTGCTTTCTCAAGAGGGTCTAATATAATACGACCATCTCAACGTCAATTCAATATTCATATCGCATAGAATATGCAATAATGCACGTCGTCTGTATTGCTCGATCGCATATGGCATGTCTAAACTGTACATTAGGGAAGGCCTGTCAAACTGCATTTTCGTCACCATGATCACATGTTTACACAAATTCATCGGATTCAATATTTCTGCCAATTTTGATCAACATTCAGCGAATGCACCTTTATGTTATTTGTATGATCTGTTAAAAGAAACTCAGAATTAACAGCTTTAAAATATTAGATTAATATTTTTTTCAAATATGTGTGTGAGTGTGTGTGCGTGTGTGTGTCTGTATGTGTGTGTATGTGTGATTGCACGTGAGTTTACTCCTGGAAGGGCTTATGTGCCGAAGAGCTGCACTGCCAAAGCCAGGGTAATAATAATGCAGTTGTAGATCGCTTAGGGACTTCTTATGAAACTAGATAATGAACCCGCTGATTATCATTATTGTGTGTTTGTGTAGGTGTATGTCTAGCTGTCCCCCTGTCCGCCTTCCTTTATTTGTGGAAAACACACTCCGTGAAATCCATTCCCCTTCTTTATTTAAACCAAATCGTTTTCTCCTCACGCCCAATGGCAACCCCAGTTCATTGACTGTCGCTGATATCCCTTGCTAGACCAAGGAAGTTTTACATCTGGAATAACATCTCTTTGGAGTAGGTTCCATGCCGCGTCGTAGAATGACAAAAATGCTGGCAAATATGTGCTTCCTAAAAGACTTCACCAGGACGGAAAACAATCACTAAACCCTTGCTAGAATAACTATTATTCGTTAACAATAACGAAAGTTTTATTGTGGTGTTAATTATATTTTCTCAGGTTTTCGCTGAACAAGTACCGCGCATGAATAAGCACACAGATTAAGTGAAATTCGGTACCAGCGACCAGAATTTGCAAGAATTAAATCAATGATTTCTACAAGTGGGCATTATTAAGCACAAATGGCCTTAAAAGAAGAGTCTACCCACAAATTTTATTTTCTTAACAGAGGGATATACCTTTTACTGAACATATATTGACCATTAAAAACAACTGTAAGTCAATAATATTTGTTTAATTGATATTTTAAATAATCACGTGACTGCTTGGGCTGTGACGTCACGGGTGCACAACTGAGATTTTTCGGCAAGTTTGCTCCGGGCCTAACCAAATTCAAGAAAATAAATAGGAATTTTTGGTAATTTTATTCTACTCAAATGTTTAAATAAAATTAGTAAAAATAATTAAATTCTTTTCTAAATTTATTTATTGGCATTACTGATTGCAAAAATAATAAAAAAGGATTTTAAACCAATATATTATCTAATGAGAGCGCACGATGTTCATCCGCGTTGCCCATAGACGCCGTGTTATAGCTTGTGAATAGCAGCGCACGCACGGATTGTTTACATGTTTTAGCTGAAATTTGGAAGCGATCTGTACTCAAACCTTCAACTTTCAGTGCGTAATTTTCTTGCAAATCTTACCCTAATCTTCGAAATACGACCCTAATGGAAAGTATGGACGATACTGACAGGACTCATGGTCATCGTGGGCCTGTTGCTTATGATTTTGCCCCAAAAAGATCGTCTCGTTCGCGTTCTCTGACAACTGCATCGCAGCAGACGCCGCTGAATACGCCGGAGATGGACTTCGAGTGCGAGAGGCGAGAAGTGCAACCACTGCCAGGCGAAGACTCTGCGGCACCAACCAGAAACAAGCGACCCTCATGAATGAACACTCCCGTCGATTGCTGGTGCAAATGTGGAAAATGTCACCCAATGCCCTATGAAGTAGAACACATTTGCTGCCAGGAACTTCACTTTCCCCAAAAAAAAGAATTAGAAGGACAGTCTTGTATTACACTTGACGATGAATTTGGGAAAATTTGTCTTACCCGTGCAGTGTTGGAGGTCGCTGTTGTGAAAACATGCTTCATGAACGTACGCGTAACGGACGAAGAAATAGTTGTGCACCCGTGACGTCACCACATCGGAGCATTGCACCTCATTTGCATAAATTTTTCTGGGAAATTTGAACCTTAAAATGGCAAAATAAGCATTATTTTACAAAATTGTGACGCAAAACCTTCGATTATGGGTAAAGTAAGGATGTAGAAAGAACATATGTCGATAAAATTTGTGGGTAGACTCTTCTTTTAAGGTATTTGATAGAACGATATCTTAATAAATAAATATAGAAAATACAGCGATCGGAAGTAATCGGAATACACTTAGCAAACCTGTAGCAACAAGAGTCCATGTGAATTACATTTTCTTAGCTATATCTCAATAAATAGTATACAGTGAGACTTGTAAATCAATATTATGTTCCAAAATTATTATTAATACAACTCAACATTTGTAACTTGTGCGCACTTTTACCCCTTAATTTATTGCGCATCCTAAATTTTTAGATCGGTTGATATCTTAAAATCACTCCAGTCGTACTTGGCGGCATGGAACCTCAGACATCAAAGGATCGCTCTATTAGTGAGGCGGATAAGCTAAACAATTGTGCACTTTTTGATAAAAGCACCAAATTTGGCACAAATGTGCATTAATGCATTGCAAACATTTCCAGATATTGGGCCACTCAAAATTCAAGCCCTGATGGCGGCCATTTTGGATTTCAAAATGGCCGCAATTTGAAAACTATTTTTTGCGATTATTGTTCATTTATTGCTGCTGTTGACTTGAATTGAGTGTCTAAATATATGTTTTGGGGGCAGGGAACTCAATGGTAACAATTTACACTGCATACTTATCGTAATTAGCGGCCATATTGGATTTCAAAATGGCCGCCATGCAAAAAAA
>BQKZ01004818.1:0-45522 GCA_036244855.1 Temnopleurus reevesii | reverse complement strand
CCCCATAGACTAGAGTCCTAAACCTAGGAAACAAGGTTTGTCACCCAGCTTGAATGACAAAATCACCTCATTCAGTTTTGCCTGTACGATTGCATCATCATTGAGCATACACTGCCCCGCTATTCGGCTCGATAGGGGGCAGGGCATCTAGTATAAATCTGGTATAAATTTGCAAGTTGGGTAAAAACAGGAGGGGTCATGATCTCCCAAACCAGTCCAGAGGGACAGTGATGGGAACGGTTCCTGTTTCTCATCGCAAAAATGGTTAGAAAACCACTAAAGCTACCTTCCTGGACAGAGCATGCATGTCCCTCATGGGTCATTGTGATCAGATCTTTCGTTAACCAAGGCAAATCTCTTTGAACACCCCTCCCGCCTATGTTTGTCAGTACAGATGCCTCCGTCTTGGAAAGGGGTGGTCATAACCAGAACCAGGAGACTTATTGCACCTGTGAACCCTCCCCTTCATCAATGTGGAGGCGCCGTGGTGTAGTGGTTGTGACTCTCGCCTTTCAACAAGAGGGTTGTACATGTAGGTTGAATCCCAACCATGGCATTAATTTCCTTCAAGAAATTCATCCACATTGTGCTGCACTCAATCCAGGTGAGGTGAATGTGTACCTGGTAGGAATTTATTCCATGAAAAAGCTTATGCACCTAGTAGCTGGACTGCTAATGCCAGGGTAATAATGCTGCAATTTCAGAGCGCCAAAGGAATTCTCTTGTAGAGTTGATAAGCACTAGATTAAAGCCGTTCATCATCATTCGTTATTAATGTTAAATAAGTCTGTGGCTACATGTATTTGCTCTTAACAGCTCGGCGTTCAGTGTTCTTGTTGGTTACATTTAGCAATGTTGACAACTGCAGGAACAATAAAGGAAACAAAATAATAAGTTGACATATGAAAACTCCTATATGCCCCCCAGTCTTTGAGTCTCTAAATCAAAGATTTGCTATGTATCACAGTTACTCCAACAAAGGGCGAAGACGGGTAGAATGACGAGGTCCAGGTAGCAAATGGCTGCTGATATCTGTTACAGGGTGTTCCTTGAGACCTGGAGCTGTGAGAGTGGAGTGACGTGAGGGCCCTGGGAAGGCATGCAGGTAGACCAGAGGCGAGGGTTGAGTCAGCAGGCTGAGGTACGGGGACCGGTGGCAAGTCACCGTCCGCTAGCGGAATGCCAGCCACTGGGAAGTCCTGGCCAGGAGCGGCTGATGGGTCGGCAGCAGGAGGCTGGCGGAGTGTTGGCTGAACAACAACAGCAGGGTTTCCGTGGGTCTCATTATCAATAGGAGGGGCTGCTGAAGAGCGAGATGGAAGTACAGCAGGAGACGTTGGGGCCATGCAGAGTGGAGCTCGGGTCACAATATCGATGAACTTGCAGAGAAAGCGTCTATTCCGTAGGGTGACACGGCCCGAACCATCAACGCGAATGACGTATTGGTCGAACTGGCGAACCTCGATGACGACACCGAATCGCCAACAACTAATGGTGGGAGGTGGCGAGTGTGTTCAGTAAGACCTTAGGCGGCCCGAATGTGTCGATGGCAAAGAGCGTTCTCCAGTGACATAAACGTGTTCCTCCGGGTATGGTGGGGGTGGTACTTTCCAGGATGAAGTCTCTGATCGACTTGCCAAAGAGGCACATAGGTAGTGAGATGCCGGTGTCCCTGTCTGCCGTATTTCTGTACTGGAGCATAGCTCTCTGGAATTCATCAGAGTCCAATGTACCGTCACTGTTCATGTTGCCCGTGAGAAGCCGCTTTACACTCTTTACACCAATTTCGGCGCGGCAGTTGCGGTGAGGGAAAGAAACTGATGAGATCCTGTGCCGAACAGCCCAGTTGCGGAGGAATGTTGCCGTTATATGGGAGGTGAACTCAGACCCTCCATCCGTAGACAACTCTTCACAGATGCCGTATGCAACAAAAACACTTCGGAGCGCATCAACGAGACCAGCAGAACCAGCAACGGCGGCCTCCACGATTGGCCAATTACTGTACCTGTCGACGATGACGAGGTAGTTGCGACCCTGAAAATGGAAATAGTGTGCAACGATGCACTGGATATGCCAGTGGATTGGGCGGAGTAAGGGGTGCAGCTGGCTGTGATGGTGCCATGCGGTTGCAGGATGATGGCGGGGGTCATTCCAGGCCAGAAGAAAGATGAGTCTGCTCGAGAGCACATTTGTGTGATACCCTGATGTGCAGAGTTTAGGGCTTGAAGGACATGTCTGCGGAGGGAAGGTGGGATGACCACATGATCACAATATAAAGCCACGCCGTCAAATTGTGTGAGAGAATCTCGAAACTGATGAAAAGGATGAAGTTCAGGTGGCAGGTCTTTGCGAAGTTCAGGAAAGCCACTTTAAATTGTTCCGAGCAGCAGGGACATAACTGGGTCGCTGGTCATGGCAAGGCGAAGTACATCCCAAGTAACAGATTTATTGATCTCCGTAGGGAAAGGAGTGTCCAGAATGTAGACCTCGGAGGCAACTTTGGCAGGGGAACGAAGAGCGAGGGGAAGCTCCAGAAGCACAGAAGTTCGACCAGGACCGTTGTCAGGTTCTTCAAGATTAGCTTTGTTATCGGGGAGCAGAAGCTGATCGGGTTCACCGACAGGGTGGCGCGAGACACTGTCTGCAGTGCTGGCATATGCACCATCCGGAAGCAGTAGTGCAATGACTTCTCCTTCAAGTTGCAAAGACGAGGGTTCGGAATGTCATTCATAGAGCGGTCACCAAAGACTTTGAGCAAAGGTTTATGGTCAACTGCAACGATTAAGTCTGAACATCCAATGACGAAGTGTCAAGCCTTGTCGAGGGCATCCACAACGGCAAGAGCCTCACCTTCAACAGGAGCATAACGTGATTCTGCAGAGGAGGTGAAGCGACTTCCAACAAGTGTTATCTTTCATCCAGTCTTGCAGCAGAATGGTTTTGTGGAAGTGCATAGATAGTGCTTCTGGAACAGCCAAATCCCAATTCCTTCCTTGCTCCAGTCAGTGGCGAGGCATGTTGGGCGGCCTTTGTCAAAGATTTCCACCCGCTGTGGACCTCACTGATGATTAAGTGTACATGTAGGTGTCAAGCTGTGTAATCCAGGCAAGAGGAGTGCCAGGTATAAGGAGGGCACGGAATGGCAGCATGCGATGTGCAGATCTTTTGCGTAGGAGACTTGATTGACCAGGCCAAACCAACTATGGATGTCAGTGATGCTCTTGGGAGTAGGAAAGCCAAGGATTGACGGCAGGAACTGTGGGCATGGTCGTACGGCAGTTCGTGAGATTTCAAACCCTGCAAATTCGACGGTCGGTTGGGCAAACACAACCTTCGAGGGATTGAGGATGATACCGTTGCGTCCGCCTGTGTCTAGCCAGTCCACAGCTTGGAAGAAAGCCTCTTCAATGGAGTCTGACCACATGAGGGTGTCATCGACACATTTTGTCTTTCTTGGGATGTCAGCTACGATCTCATTGAAACGACCGCTGTAACCATCTCCAGAGGCGATGTATCCCTGAGGAGCAACGAGGTAGCGGTAGCAAGCCCAGGGGATGATAAAGGTCGTGATATCCAGGTCTCGCTCATCAATTGCGATGCTGTGGTAGCCGTTCCAGGCATCAAACACAGTCTTGACAGTGTTAGGAGGGATAATCCGTGCTTGATGGAAAGGCGATTGGTTGTGGTGGGTTTCCCGAGAGGCGTGTTGGTTGAGTGGCTGGAAGTCCACAGTTTGTTTGGGCTTGCCTGACTTTTTCGGGCAGATAACCATTCTGTGGCACCAAGTGACAAATAATAAGTCAACATATAAAAACTCCTATAAATGTCCCAGAATTTATGACAGTCATCAGATCACTGGTTGGCCCATCCTGATTGTGAATGATAACATGACTGTTGCTGCCCAATAGGAGAGGCGGTACTCATTTCATAACGTTGAATAACTTACTGCCCTATTGCAGAAAGGGTGTTGGCTATTCAGAGTAATTATGACAGCCTCCTATCTGCTAATTCAGAAAAATCTCATTGTAAACACTCTGTCCTATGAATCGTGCCTTCCATCTGAGTGGACACTAGAACTGCAGGAGCTCTTAGCCACCTTGGTTCAAAATGGCAATCTTTAGAACCAGATCTCTTTCCCTCAGCTCTCAATTATCGCCCTGTGAGATATTCTTCTTGAGTGCGAAATCTGGACGACTGGATTCTCATTGCTTTTTTTTTTAAACTTATGTGAACAAATCTCTGAAGGTATGAATTCCCATCCATCTCCTTCATTCCTTCAGTCATAGGGAGATCCAAGAGGATAAGATGCAGGCCCTTTGGCAAGGAGACATCGGTTTCCTCTGATCCTCTCACTCCTGGATGACCAGCCAGTCCCACTCCTCTAGAGCAGACCTCATTGCCACCTTCTGTTGTGAATCCTCCAACAATGTATAGCTCAGCATTATGCTTGACCACTTGGTCATTATCGGAGATGATGCACACTCAACAGGCCTCTCAGAACACGCCTCTGAGTTTATAGTCCAGAGAAGAATGGATTCCACCCGAGCAGTATTCAAATTTAGGTTTGGAAGCCTTTTCCAATTGGTTTGAAGAAAACATGGTAACTTCCCTTTCTTCCTCCATTGATACCGTAGCAGATGTCCTGATTTCCATCTTTGATAGAAATAGATCTTTTCTCCATTACATGAGGGTATAGGTCAGCAATCACTGCAATCCATAGGGATTTTGCAGATGGATTGGGAGTGTCAAACTCCTAGTTTCTGATGAAACTAGTGAACAGTCTGTTGACTCCTGCTAGGAGTCATCCCTTGGACTTAGATGCATTAGCCAAAGAGATGTTTGAGCTTTGGGCACCATCTGTTAATTAAGACCTCATTCCTGTTCATTGCATTATTTAATGCAGAGAAGCACTATATCCAGGCCATCTTGGCTGCTTCTAGACATGTCATTCATCCATTAATTATAGTTTATTACAAATTCTCCCATCTTTGATGAAATTACCAAATTGACAATGTGAACAATAATTAAAACACAGAGCAACAATAACAAATGAAATACAAATTAAATGAAACTTGAATGTCCATCCAATCCCTCATACTTCTTTCATTGCCAAGAATCTGAGAGATTCTTCTGGCTCTACCGAGATAATTCTTATGACAGAATCAGTGGTTAAAGAGGACATAACTATGTTCTTGGTCAGGGCCCTCAAGTGGTATCAGGTCAGGGCTAAGGGTCTTTGAAAGGAATATCAGCCCTTTACATATTATTTCATCAACCTTCTATACCAGCTTCATGAGACACTACCACAGGATCCTGGAGACTATCCTAGGATCTGAGCTCTGAGGCCCTGATGTCAGAAGGACCTCCCCTAGAGTGCACGATTCCAGGATCACTGCCTAGGTGCTTTTCAAAGGGTTCTCTTGATGGATATCCTATGCACAGCCTACTTCCATTCCTCACCCCTTTGGGGAGGTTTTGTAAAGGGCCGCTCTGTCCTGTCTTCCAGCCCCTCATTGTTTTATTTCCATGGGCATGCTGGGTTTTGTTCTGGCATAATTGGTAGATACACTACTTTATTGCAGTCAATTTTGACAATGTTTTTCCTTATAAGTCTAAGGGGGTGTTGCTCAAAATCAACTGCAAACCAACTGCAACTTTGCCAATTTTAACGCGCATTTTCATTCACGTGTGGTGTGCACATTTAACAAGACGCGCATGAAACAATGATTTTGATTGGCGCGTACCGATCAACTGCAACGTACGATAAATTGCAACCTTTGAGCAACACCCCCTATGTATCAGCTGTATGTCCCTTTCGCTAATCCCTCTCCTTGCTGGGCAACATGTCTCGGCTGTCTCTGACTGTTAAAAATGCCACTTACATGTAGGCATGTATATGGATAAACAAATGATCTTTTGGGGGTGTGGCTGGGTGGGAAAATTGATGTGGCATAAATATTCTAAATGACAGCATAGTTCAAGGAATTAGCATGATAGGTAGATACATATATTTATCGAAAAAATATGAACATTAGCTGTGATTTTATTGGTCAGTGATGCGATCCTATTTGACTCTTGTAATGTCAATGTCTATGATCAGGTGATAGACATTCTGAAGTCTGTAGTGCATTTCACCTCTCTGTTGATAAAATGTGTAATACTCAACACCCGGCTTGAAGTATTGTGGTTCCCGGCTTATGAGCTGTGCCTATTTTATGTACTTACATCTGTGATTCACTGGATACTTTATTTGAAAATGCTGGGACACCTCAGAAGAAATGGCGCTACCTCACCGGGGCATTCTGTGTTCCAGTTGTCTGATTCCTCACACAAACTCCAGGATGTCCATCCTAGCCATGGAAAATATGGATTGGACCATTAATGTCACTGTAGCTTAGTCCCTAAACCGTCCCCTAATTCTTGAGTGACTAAGTAGTTCTTCTATTTTGATTTTTGAGAAGTCGGGTCGATAACTATCTGGGATATTACTTTCAGGTACTATAACTAAAATACTTGTCTGATATGGCATAAGCAGATGCATGAATTTTGACTGCATCCTGAAGATAATCATCTAGTTGTACTCACTTGTATTTCTTGTTTTCTTAACAGGTGTCACCATTGTATGTCGATGAAGCGCAAGGTGTTGATAACCCGGTGGAGTTCCTGCTGAAAAGAGATGCAGGTCTCTTCGGAGCTGTCACTGTCACATATCTGGTAAGATGGTGGTCAGACTCATAATGACAATAAGGATGATGATCATGGTTATCGTGAAGACAATGATGACGATAACAACGATGATGATCATCATGATTATGATGATGGGAGGATGGTGATGATGATCATTGTGATAGTGATGACGAAAGGATGATGATGATGATGATGATGCTTATAATGACGATGATTATGATGATGATGGTGTGAAGGTGGCGATGATAATAATGATGACAACAATGATGACAATAATCGAAATGTTGATGATGATGATGTCGATGATGATTTGGATGAATTTGACAAGGAATATATGATGATGATGATGATGCTAGTGATGATGGTTTTTATCAACGTGAATATAAAGATGATGATTCAGTAGTAACAAGAATAAAGTAACCTAGTGTTTTTTCCTCAAGAAATAGAGTGAAGTTTATTGAAAAATAATTTAAATCGTTTTCCCTTAAATTTCAGGTTTCTGGTGGCCCGAATGCGGCAAGTAATGACCTTTCACCTGTGACCTCATCAGTGACATTTCAAGAAGGAGACTCTTCTGCTTCGTTTATAATATCAATACTTGCTGATCAGGTGAACTTTATTTTTAACTCTTCATACTGTAGTTGAATGCATTAATGCAGTGGAAGGAATGTTACCTGGGACGGATATTTAGTGTTCTTACCCCAGCTTTGCCAATTTTTTAAATTACCTAGAGGTACTCCTTTCTGGATTGGTGTTTAGCATTTAGGGATTCAGTAACCACATTAATCAGTGGTTCGTTTTGGCCAATAACAAATTGTGCAAAAGAATTTCCCTTTTTGTTTCTTGATTGATAAAGATTCAGAGTGATTGAAACTAGCCAATACTTCTAATTGGATGGTGAAAGTGCTACATATGTCAATTTGAATTTAATTGTTCAAACCAAACTATCTTTCAACTACATTTGTGATCGGACGAGTTTAATCATCCACCTTATCCTTCTTATTCTTCAAATGATAGCTATGTTTTTTAAATTCTTGGCTCTTATAATTAGTCATCTCTTTGGCAAATTCAAAAGTTAAGAGCCAAGAATGAAATTGATTAATAATGTCAATTTTTCACTCTCTTAATTTATTTGTTATATTATGCATTTTAGGTACCAGAAAATGAAGAAGCTTTCACTGTTGAACTAACAAGTGTAACCGGTGGCGCCAGACTGAACTCTTCTGCATCGTCTGTGCAGCTGATCATCCAGGAGAATGATAGTCCTTTACGTTTCGCTCAGCCTCTGTACATCTTTGACGAGGATGCTGGTAGTGCCATCATAGAAGTTCTTAGAGGTCTGGCAGCAGATGGAGAGACAAGTCTTGGTCCTGTCGACGGGTCCGTAACTGTGAATTATATCCTGGTACCCAGCGGGGCTGAGTTTGGTTCAGACTATGTTGCAGCGAACAGCAGCGTTAGCTTCTTCCCAGGAGAAACTAGGAAAGAGATCAGCATTGTGATACTTCCAGATAGCATTCCAGAACTAAGTGAGGATATTGTCGTTACTCTCATTAACCCAACCAATAATGCAGTCCTATCATCGCCGTCGAGCACCATCGTAAGAATTCGTGCCAACGATGACCACAACGGAGTTCTATCCTTCAACTCCACAGGGTCTCTCAGCGTTGTGGTCGATGAAGAAACGACACGGATAGTTCGCGACTTTGTCGTCATTCGAAGCGGGGGTGCCTTTGGAGAGGTGACGGTAGGCTACCAGGTTCTGCTCAATGCCTCACAGACTCAGGAATCCTCTGGAACTGTTCGGTTTGAAGACGGACAACGCTCGCAGGAGATAGCCATCTCAATCCCGCAGGATAGCATCCCCGAGGAAGCGGAAGTATTCCTTGTTCAGCTCCTGCCTGAGACTGTCACTGGTGGCGCAAGGGTGGATGGGGTCATCGAGGGGTCGTTGATCGTCAGAGACAGCGATGATGTCTATGGTGTCCTCCAGTTCTCTTCAGACAGTGATCAATCCATCATCATCAACCCGCAGCCAAGGAAGCTACAGCTCCTCATCACTAGGAGTGGAGGCACAGTGGGAGATCTGCTAGTCACCTTCAATGCTTCTTATGTCTTACAGGATGGATCTGTAGATGAAACAGGAAGTAAGTTTGAAATTTCATTGTTTTTGTGTCTAATGACAAATTCTTTTGAACATTTTTCAATTGAATTAAATTACATGTAATTGATTTTCTTGTACACCCATGATAGTTGGAATAATTTTCAAGCTGTGAAAAAAGAAAGTGTGGGCTCTCTTCACTAATGAATACAGTTACATGTGTAAATAGTAACATTATTTTGAGATGTTATGTTATTCATTCATGCTTTATCTCTATTTGATATGAAATAGATTTTTACTCCTTTCTCAGGAAATGTCTCTAAACTTTTTTTCCATGAGACCTGATGAAGAGTTTGAAACATTTTCCACTGTTACATTGTGTATTGATGCATTCAAATGTGTTTCCATGTATATTCCTTGAAAATACATTTTACTTTATATTAATCTTTCCAGTTTATAAAGAAGAGTTAAATTTTTAGATGTTATGAATATTCTGTGAACATTCACTTTCTACCTTTCATCCAGATGTTTTAGAATCTCTTGGAAGCAGCTCAACAGTGTTCCTAGATGGAACTTCCGTTCATCGTTTCGAAGTTCCAATTCGAGACAACGCTTTCCTCAGCTTAGGGGCTCAGTTCATCATCACACTGGTCGACGTGTCCCTCCTGAGTCCAACGCCCATCCTGCCACCTTCTAGCCCTCGTATAGGGTCAAAGGTTGTTGTGGCCTTGCCCATTACAGCAGCGATAGCCAATGGAGAGATAGGATTCAGCACGTTGGGTTTGACTGTGGATGTACAGGAACCAGATGGGCCTAATCCATATGAGGTGAGCATTAGCTACATGTACTTGGAAAATATTGTATTAATTCCCCCTATTTATTCGGTTTTTAATCGTCTTCCAACTTTTATAAGACACAATCACTCATTTTAAAAATTTCATCCAAGTGTGTTCTTACTTCTGAGGTTGAAATGAACTAGGTTAACCTTGAATAGATCCTCTTGCAGCTAATTTATAAGCTAAACTGGATTGAAGTGGATATACGGTCACGGCTGTATGTGATGCTTCTCAATGATATTTATAGTGGAAAGTATTAGCCCATAGCAAATAACAAACTTTACATGACCTTTGTGGGAAGTGTTTTCCAATATTCTAGAGTAATCTGTACTTCTCTGTCGATCAGGAAATAATTGCAAAGATTTCAACCAACTCATTATTTAAATTTTGCTTTATCTCAAATTAAAATTTCTAATAATGTTAGATTGCATGGCTAATAATCTTTTTTCCTTGTATTTTTTTGTTTTGTAGCTCATGCTGAACCTAACTCGTGAGGGTACATCAGGAGAAGCAGTAGTACTGTGGAGAGTCATTGCTCCAGCCAGCTCAGGGAATCTTGCCTCCCAGGCAGACTATGGCTTTCCTAACGGCTCAGTCAGGTTTGCTCCTGGTGAATCCATGCAGGTCTTTGTCATCGACATCCTCCCCGACAATCTGGCAGAAACCGATGAGAGCTTCGGGGTTGAGCTATACCAAGTCTTCCCAGAGAACCAGCTTCTACGTGCGGGAGACACTATTGCCACGGTTACCATCCTTGAGAACGACAACCCAGGTGGCAGCTTCTCATTTTCGGCCTTCACAGCGGGACCGTACATCATCTCAGAAGGTGGGGGCGTCATCCAAGTGATGATCGAGAGGACGGGTGGAAGCTTGGTCCACAGAAGCGTTTTCTTCTCTATCGCCGGAGATCAGACCAGGGAGTTCTTTGGTGCCGAGGGATTAGCGGAGTTCCCGCCTGGCGTTGACACCTTCACCATCACATTAGCGGCTGTGACTGATGACATCCCCGAACTAAACGAAACATTCTACCTGACCCTCTTGCCATACGGTATACCCGCCTCAAAGCTTGGTAACCGAACATCGATAGAGATTACAATTTTCGCCAATGATGATCCCTACGGAGTGATTGAATACCAAGACAATCCTGCTTTGATTTATATCAATGAGAGCACAAGTACTAACAACCAGACAACACAGTTTGCAGTGGTGCGGTCAAGAGGGACCTTTGGAGATGTGTCTGTGTCCTGGAGCATACAACCTGCTGGATCATCCTTTGACCTCGTTCCTACCAATGGTGTTGTCTCGTTTGGAGAAGGAGAGAGTCTCAAGTACATCTCTATCACTGCCCGTAATGATCAAGTGAGTCATCTTGAAGCTTTCATTTTTTCTCCCTTGAATATGGAATAAGAAGAGTTGATTCTTCTAGCAAATGCCTTCTTTGCTGACATATATCAGAAATGGATCTGTGGAGGAATTGAAGGCCATCCACAGCTATAATCAAGGATCTTTGTTTGAATATTGATTGATTGGGGTTTAAGATTTTTTTATGCCTTTTCTAGATACCACTACTTATTTTGCGACATCACAGTCTGCCCTATAGAACTTCCTTCTATACTTTCTTGAAAACCATATCCTTTGATGTTGAAAATGGATATTGTTCTTTATATTTCATTAAATATGAATTATTTATAGAGGATAAATTCAGATCATTTATAGCCTTATTGTTTTAGAGTTTTGTATCAAAGGTGCTAAAACTGTGTTTGTTCTCTCAATCATTCTCAGATTCCAGAGGGTTCAGAGAGCTTCACCATCACTCTCGCAAACCCAACTGGTGGAAGTAGACTTGGATCACCTATGACAGCTACTCTCAACATCAACAAGAATGATGATGCTGTATTCTTTGAAGGTACATATTAGTTTCATGATATCAAGTTTTAGAGAATTTTAGCATAAAACTTAAAATCTGTGTCCTCTGACATACAGTGTATTGCCTTTGGTATATGAGAACATTCACATACATGCACATGCAAAGTGTGTAATATCAAGAGAATACCTTGTGCTGTCAAAGAATTTGAGTGTGGTAATATATGTGTTGATCTTTTCAAATCGTCTCTTTTGTCATATGATACAGAGGAAAATAAGTGATATTCTGTTATTGAATTTATAAAAATTTATGACATTTGATCAATGAATCAACCTCATGATTTGCTCTCTTGATATAAAACCATTACTTCTTGTATAATCTAAAAAAGAAGAGTGCACCAATTTAAGAAATGAATAAATTTTATCATTCATACAGTTTATTGACCTTGGTATGATTGAATAACCTTGATCTTCCATTATAGAACCTGTCAATGTTAGTGTGTCTGAGCCTGGCTTCGTCACCCTGACCGTCCGTCGCAACAGCACCGGTGACTCCCCGGCAACAGTAGACTTCAGGACTCTACCAGGCACAGCCCTGTCGACCAGGGGAGACTATGCAGAGACCAGTGGTCAACTCAACTTCCCTATAGGGGTCATGACGGCTACCATTCAGCTTGTTATCTTGGATGATACAGAGCCAGAGGATTCGGAAACGTTCACGGTTCAGCTGTTCAACCCGATGGGTAAGTTACTTTGATTTTAATTGTAAAGTTTCATTTGTTTTTTTTAATTTTCTTGATTCAACAATAAAATATATACTTTATGAGCAAATATAACAATGTTATAATGCATACAGATCTATAAAGCTCTTTGAGCGATAATGTTCATACATGTACATGTTAAACTTATTTATTATGGCGAGCTAATTTTTTTAATGGCAATACCCTTCAATTAATTCTATCATCCAACTTTATTTACAGATAAAAGAGTTGTCTCACAGAGCGCCTAATGTTTGTGAAGAAAATTAATTTGTGATTTTGATAGGATTCAGAAATGGTTGCAGTAAATTCCTAAACAGTTGCATACATTTGCAAGGTACATTTCCTATTGATTCACTACTTTGCGTTATTCCAAAATTCACAATTTTCTCAAATATTTGCTACTCAGCATCACTATATGAAATATTTAAATTGTGAGAGTTAAGAAAGGGGTTCCTGTCATATGACATATTTTTATTAAGCTTGAACAGTATCTAACAATTCTTAAGAAAAAAATGTGTCAACAATATTGTGTTTGTACGATGTTAGACGTTCAGTTCAGTCTTTAATCTGACTTAATCATCAAATAAAAATGTTGCCTTTCATATTCATTCCCAGGTGACATTGTTGTTTATGGTAGTGGCATAGCAACCATCACTATAGAAGCAAATGATGATCCAGGAGGTGTGTTTAGTTTCCTTGAACCGGTTGCAGACACAGTGACAACAGAAGGCTCGGTGTTGACGTTCATGTAAGTAATACAAAGACATATGAAATATCATAAGGGCACTGAAAATGAATGAAGAAGTAACACAGTAAAAATAAATGATGAAGTGAAACAGTAAAATAACGACAAAGTGATACAGTAAAATAAGGAAAAAGTGATTATATGAAAATAAAGGACACAAAACGGGCAACATTACACCTCTCATTCAAACCTCCAGAATTGCAATTGAAAATCTAAATATCTCCCTTTCTCTTTAAGGCCCGTCACACAGCATCACGGCACAATATTTATGCAGTATCTGGGTTTTTATTAACCAGGCATGCAAGTCCGTGCAAGGGATATTCAACAACTGGCCAATCACAGAGTAGACATCACTTAAATGCCGCTTTGATGCTGTGCAGGATGCGAAGTGACCAGGCCTGTATTAGGATATTTTACAAATGAATGTATTGCAACTCTTCCTCATAATTAAAAAATGAAAGATGACAGGGAAAATTTCTTGACTGTTGGAGCCATCGTGATAGCTTGAATAGGGATTTCTTTATTTTACTCATTTTCTTTGTGGTACATTTTTTAATAGTGTGAGTATGGTAGCAATTTATTATTATGTGTAAAATGTATTGTATAAAAGAATGTTTATGTATTTTCTACTGGAGAAGAGTTGAAAAGATTTCTTATGCTTTGATCCCATTTGTGGTCCTGTCTTTGATCTATAGAGTCGTAAGAGAACGTGGCAGCTTTGGAGCGATCCAAGTCAACTGGACAATCCTTTCAAATACTTCCATACTTCTCTCTGACAACAAAGATTTAGATTTTTGATAATTTCTTCTATTTTGTTCACATTTCTTTGTACTGTGTTTTATCTACAGAGTCATAAGAGAACGTGGCAGCTTTGGAGCGATCCAAGTCAACTGGACAATCCTTTCAAACACCTCCGTACCTCTGGCTGATAACGAAGACTTTGAAGAGGTCAGAGGTCAGGTTGAGTTTGCGTCCAGTCAGACCCAAGCAACCATCACTCTCCGAACCCTCGCTGATGGTATCCCAGAGTTCAATGAGAACTTCCTGCTTACTCTCACTAGTACAACTGGTATGTGTTCATCTTTTTCCTATTTCCAGAAAACAAAAAAAAACAAAACAAACAATTTTAAAAAACCTATTTATTTCGCTCCATAGCAGAGATGAAGTTCAACATATAATGTAGTTTGTAGGGTTAGCAATGTAGGACAAAATGCGAAGTTGAATTTTTTAAAATTTGTAATTCAATTTTGACCTTTGCTGTATGTTATACATAAATAATTACCTTATTTGCCAGATCATGCTCCTGGATTTGTTGTAATAACATAATTGAGCAATAAAATTGAATATTATTACCCTATAACATTGAATATTATTACCCTTATTCAAAAGATAGTGTGTCCCTATCATCAGCCCACTTTCCAAATACAGTCAAACCTATTTCTAGTGTCTACCTCTCTATAGTGGCCACCTCAAATTGAAAATATAAAAATATGTGTGCTAGAACTTCTCTGTAGAGGTTAACTGTTTCCTTCATGTAGCAACTATATACAGGTTTGACTGTGCATGAATCAAGAGCCATGGGGTTTATTTATAGGAAATAGAAATGTTATTATTACGTTTGCTTTTGTAGGTGGAGGTAGACTGTCCCAAAGTCAGCCCTTGATGGCGCCCATCGAGATCACAGTAAATGATGACCCATATGGTGTGTTGGCCTTCTCATCCTCATCACGAGAGAAAGATGTTGCAGAGGATTACTATCCTGGTGACGAGAGTTCAGCTACGGCCGTCTTCACTGTGCAGAGGCTGCAGGGGACAGCTGGGTCTGTTGGGGTGAGTAAAATAAGTTAAATTTCATTAATATGAAGAATGAACTATTATTGTTGTGTGAACAGTGAGTAGGCTTTAATGTGGTTGGATTGCTAAAAATCACTAAGCAATAAATAGTAGACAAGAATATTGGTGAGGAGGGTTCAGCTAATCTTGATTCTTAACCTAAAGAAGGAAATTGAGTGACCTGTTCTTGTGTTGGATTGTGGAAAAAAAATCTAAGCAATAGTAGAGAAGGATGTTATTGAGGAGTATTGAGAGTTCAGCTACAGCAGTCTTCACTGTGCCGTGGCTGCAGGGTTGGGGTGAGTGGTTGGGGTGAGTAGGATGAACTTACTTTTATGTACAAATCATCAGCTGTGCATATTTTGAGAAGAGTGAAGAGTGGGAAACCTTCCCACCATGAAAGACTTGCTCTTCCTAGATTAATACAACTCCACACAGGGAGTCACCCCAACTAGGAAATGAATTGATCAATAAAAAAATAAACACATAAATGATTGAATTATATCTCTGCAGGCTGTTTGGGAGTTGTATTCGGACACAGTGTCGGGAAACCTTCCCAGCGTCACAGACCTGCTCTTCCTAGGGGAATTTGACCCTGCACAGGGCGTCACCCTAGTCACTGGGGTCCAACGAGAGTATACTGGTACCCCTGTCTACAGCTTCAATGGTGGAATACGTAAGTGTTACATGAGCTGCATCTCAGAAATATCGTACTTTAAAGATGCCTCCTTTTATTACTTTGGCGTTAGACTGAATTTGAAATTCAGGGAATTAATATTTTGGGATACCCATTCAACTCACTTGGGTTGAGTGCAGCACCTCACACAAAAAGGAGAAATTGTTCTGTTTTTTTTACCAAAACTATAAATCACACATTGCATTTGGTTAGCTGAGATATATAGAATAATTAGTCCACATTCAAAATGAATTGAAATTCACAAGATCATTATTAATTATTATCATTTACTTCAATTATTGTCATTTAAAGAAATTAACCAAGCTCCTCCTATAAAAGAAATGAAAAATTACCATGAACAATGAAATTGTAACAGATATAATTATAATTATATAGGTAATATATTGATATTGATTCTCACATTTGACTTTTCTTTATCTGTTATCTATACAGTGGCTCTTATGACTGTACCCCAAGTGTACCACCCATCTCGTACTGACACCGCTGCTGGCTTCACCATGAGTGCATGGGTCCGTCCTGACCCTGGCTCCGATGGATTCATCATCTCAAAGGTCTCATCCTCCAGTGCGCTGGTAACCTACTACGGTCTCAGACTCCAGGTTCAGACTACAGCCGCCTATTTGGAACTCACATACTCCACTTCATCAGTGGTAAGGAAAAAATACCTATTGGGTGCTGTTCAAAAGTTGCACAACTGCAAATCATTTGCAAACTGTAACATGCATTTTCATTTGCAATTGATATGCGCTTTTAACAAGAAGCACATGAAACAATGATTTTGATTGGCGCGTTCTGATCAACTGCAACTTGCGATCAATTGCAACTTTTGAACAACATCCCCTTAGATTTTAATGAAATATCTGATGTCATGTTTAAAAAATAGAGGAACTACCTGAAGAGTTTTATCAAATAGATGTTCAGCAGTCATTTAATACCAGATCATGTAATGGACTGCAAATTTAATCATAGAATATTTCTTGTTTTCTATGCTATGAAAGAATTCTGTCTTTGATTATCCTGTAAATTATTGTTTCATGTGATGAAAATAGTGATGGAGAATCTTTACTGGACCATAGTGTATGATTTGATTTGGGGAAAAATATTGATGATTTTCTATGCATGACATATAATTTTTTCTTATTTTTATTGTATCCTTTTCATTTCTTTTCCCTTTTTGTTACAATCTAATCAAACAAATATTTCTTTCTTTGTTCTGCAGACGAATTCTGCTAGTGGGACTACGCGCTTCAATCTGCAGCTTGCCGATGGCGCCTGGCACTTTGTTGTCGCCACGGTGGATAATCAGAGACGTGTAGCTAATCTGTATATTGATGGGACTCCTGTAGGGGGAGACATGTAAGTTATCTTTTTGTGTTATACCATCAAGATGCTATTGAATGATATTATTTACAAAGTTGCCAACCTTTAAGTAATCTTAAGTAATCATTACTAATTTTGGCCTTGAGTAAAGGTTATTAATTTTGGCAACATAAGCACCACACATTTCAATGTAAAACATGTGAATATTACTAATTTGTAGCAAGATTATTACTAATTCCCACTGACCCATGTTGGCAGCTATACATTTGTATTGTGAATATTATAGTCTGGTCAAATAGATGCATAGATAACAGTTTCACTCATTATTGAAAAGCCACTATGGTTAGAGATATACCTTGATTGTGTTTCATCAAGGTATTTGTACAGTGCACATGAATCTACAATTGACTGGTGATCCTCTTTTGCACTCAGTGCTAATGCCCGTCCTCCACTGGACAAAGGTTCATGTTGAAAATGGGCTTCTACATGACTAGGGCTTTATCTAACTCGATGCTTTTCATGACTAATGTCATGCAAGATTCTTTTCCTCTCATTCTAACACATGGTGACTTAGAAATCTACTCTTCTCATTTGATATAAGAATACATAATTCTATGTGCAATAACGGCTGTACTTCATTGTCCCTTTGATTTCATTACTTCTTCTTTTTCTTCTTCTTCATCTTTTTCTTCTTCTTCTTCTTTTCTTCCCCCGTCTCTTTTTTCATTACTTCTACTGGTCCCCATGGAAGACCAGCAGCACTACCTCTTCTACTCTTTACACTTATTTTGTTATTCTTGTTTTGCATTGTGTTATCAATGGTTTATTTTATAATGCTACATGTATATCTTCACTTTTGCTTGTTGTATTTTTGTATTGTATCTTTTTATGAAGGAAAATAGAGTCAATCAATCCCTTGAAACTTATTAAAACCTTCCTACTCTCTTCTTCAATCACTCTTTATCTCATAATGCACCTTGAGCCTCTGTAGACCACATTTGGTGCTATATCGATTGTACCATTATTATTTTTGTTATATATTAACGTTATTAATCCTAGTTATTAATTTTTTTGACAGTATTCTTTCTGGTGTTGTACTGGACGGTGATGGTCAGCTCTATGTAGGAGCATCCAGACCGGGGACTGACCTCTATACTGGGATGCTTCAGGATGTCAGGATATACAACAGTGTCCTGCAAGAAAGGTGAGAAATGATAACCAGTCTGTGATGCAAAGTAGTGTTTATGGTTTGACTAAATTGTGACAATGTATTATTTATCTTGCAAGAAAAAATTAATAATTACATTATTTTATTTGATTTCAGAAGTTGAATAGAAACACAATCACTGCAGAAGTTTGTTGAGATCGAATGTTAAAGTATGACACAAAATGTGGAAACAATCATGGTCAAACAAATGAACTGGAGGTGTTTGTACAAACTAAGACGAGAACAAAAATGCAGTGGTTGTATGAATGCACTAAAATCTATTTTTCCATTTGAAGGTTTTTTTTAAGGGTTTTACTTGAATGAAAGACAATAGAAAATAAATAAAAGGAAATAGAATTTCCCCTATCCTTTTCAATTAGTGTTTGAATGCTAATATTCCTTAATTCCCAATCCCGCATTTCCTATTTTATCTCTACTTCAACAGAGAGATGAGTGAGCTTCTAAACAACCCTGTCTCACAGGATGTCATTCCCATCTCTGGGGTGGTGACCTTTGGCCCCGGTGTGACCTCTGCAACCCTTGAAGTGAACTCTGTGCAGGACATGGAAGAGGAAGGGAATGAGGTCTTCACTGTATCTCTGATGTCAGCCAGGGGTGGGGCAGCTCTTAGTGATGGTGGGGATGTTGCCTTATTATCAGGTAAGCACAAGTTGTACTTACCTGTAAGTGGTCACTTAATGTACTTGTAGTTTGGTACTTATGTGGTCTTTAAGTGATGTTACCTTATAATCAGGTAAGTATATGATGCATCCATGATTGCAAAATAGGACATTTGTTTAGATGCAAACATGTAAATTGTTTCCTATAAATCTTTAACTAATTAGGATGACTATTTAGATTAATCAAATGGATTCATTCTTATCAAAACGATGAAAGAAAAGAACGGTAGAAACTTAGAACTAAAAAAAAGATTGAAATGGTTATGCAGGTATATGGTAAAATCTCATTGATTACAACCAGTTGTCATAAACAACTGATGAAATCCTATTTGTACCTGCGAGTAAATATATCATTGGTTGCTCCAGTCATAATATCCACCCACTCCAATTTTTTGCATGCTTTATTTTAGAATTTCCCTTATATTATGTTATAAAAAAGCCAACTTAATACACTGATCTGTCTGTCTTTTTTCATCTTTCTAGTGTTGAAGAGTGACAATGCCAATGGTCTGTTCGGCTTCTCCGGTCAGTGTTCGTCCACCAATGCCTCAGCATCCTCTGCCGAATCACTTCGTTTTAGTTGTGACGTGGTCCGGTCCAGAGGTGACCAGGGCATTGTAACAATTCCTTGGGAAGTGCGTCTTCAATCAACGAATGCTCTTGCTGTGGCGGACTTTGTGAATGCATCTGGAGTCGTCGTGTTTGGAAATGGTGTTCGAGAACAGGTACACTAACAATATAATAAAGTTAATTTTTATAATTTGATATGAATTCAAAGAATAAAATAGAAGTGCATAAAAAAAATACAATTAGAAATTACAGTTGAAATCCTAATAAAACTGAGTATTGTGCAACTATTATCACAGAGCAAGGAAGATAGTCTTCCGAATTTAGTCGCATGAATATTTTTTCATCATTTTAAAAGTATTTAGAGAGTTTTCATGATCATTATAGGTTAAAAACCTTTCTGTTACTGATATTTTTTTTACTTATAGATATTTGTTAATTTTCATTTTTCTTTTTCTTCCCAGACTTTCACATTCATCACAGTAGATGACTTAGCTCCAGAAGTGTTAGAAGAATTCATTGTCTACCTCTTACCCAATCTTCCTCTATCCGACGATGGTTTGATAGGATCGACCAACACCAGCGGAGCTAGCATCGATCCCACCGCTGCCACCAATGTAATATCCATCCCGGCCAGTGACAATCCACATGGTCTGCTGCAGTTCTCTACTGGTCATCCACCCAACCAGACTGACCCTCTCCTGCCTCCCATGCTGGGGTTGGTCAAGACGACGGTTAGGGAGGAGCAGGGTGCGGCCCAGCTCTTGGTGGTCAGAGCTCAGGGGCTGCTGGGGGATATCACGGTGGAGTGGAGGACGGTCGATGACACTGCTGTGTCTGCTGGGAAGAACCCTATTGACTTTGTGGTAAGCTTTCATTTTCTCTTCCGCCTATACCAATAGTAAGTCATTCTAGTAGTCGTTTATCGTTTTACAGTTTTATTGAAAGTTTGATTTACTGTTTTTTTGCAAAGCTTTAAATTGATAACTAGATATTCAGCTTGATATGATGCCCTTGGAATGTATTCATTATGTATACTCATTGCGTGACCCGTGTGAAAACAATTATAGATTTCAAACCCAGGAGGACAACTATGAAAACCACTGCAAATAAATGCCAACTGTCAAATCATCACATTCAGATACTTTTTAAATCTCTAAGATGTAAGTTTCTATGCCAAGACTCATGGACTTATAATTGGTGAATATACTTTAATTCTGTATAAAGAAGTTGTGTTATGATTTTGTTATATGATGGCCAAATCTCAGACATTTGTTTTGGATAGTGTCAGGGAAGGCGGGTCACAATTTCAATTTTTTTTTAAGATTGAGCTATACTTGTAAAAACTCAAAACCTTTTATTTCTAATGCAACGCCATCCGTTCGTTCCTTCTTATCCAACACAGAGCGCTGGAGGTCTCCTTGAGTTCACAGACCAACAACGATTTGCCTACATAGATATCACCATTGTGGATAATAATATAGCAGAGCTGGAGAAGACCTTCCAGGTTCAGCTTTCTAGCCCAACAGGAGGAGGTAGGAACAAATCTGTTAACACTTAAAACATTTCAGGAAAAACCTGGAAAATGTATAGTCATGGAAAGTCAGTCCAAAGTGAGGGGATTTGGAAAATTTGTGAAAAGTCATGGAAAAGTAGTTGAATTAGATTTATCTCTTGGATACAGCATCTTTGCAGTCTGTTGTGTCTTGCAACTTTCATACTCTGTGATCATATTTTGCTACTAGGATTGGGGTTCATCATCATAATGGAACAGTCATAGAATTCTGTTTCCAAGGTCTTTGGGAACCCATTCTTATATCAAATTGTGTATGGGTTGAAAAAAAAATTCAAAAGGTATGAAAGATTACTTAAACTTGTGCATAGAAATGATGGTTATTGCGATTATCATCTTTGATTGTCACTGTATTAACTGACATGTCTAGATATCTAAAAAAATCACACAGCTCATATGTAGTAGCAATCAACTTTGAATCAAACCTTTTTTGTTGCTTATGCCTTCGTCATTAAATGTTGACCAAATTGAATATCTGTGTTTTTTTCTATATCTATATCTATATCTATGTTGTTAATATGTTGTATGTTTCAACTGTGTAATTAGTTCAGTGTGTAATACCTAATTAGTTATATAATTATTCACATTATATTCCACATTTGCATCAAACATCATAGGCCAAGGTAAGCATTCACTGATACTAAGCTCCCATCGAGTCATGTTTGAGAAAAGCTGTATGTAAAAGCTAATGTGGTTATGTGCATTATGCCAGTAGATAATTAAGGATAATTATTTAGGGTAAAGTTCTGGAATTGTTGGTGCCTCTTTCAGTTTTTAAATCCATTTCTGCATTTTGCAGGTTTTGTTTAGTCTCATTTGTACATGTAGTGTATGCTATCCATATTTAGCATCTAAGAATACATGTACATGTATGTGAAAAGTATGAATGCCAAGAATAAGATATGCTATGTTTTTTCACATATTTAAAATTTTTGATTTAGTGAAGCATTTTTTTAAATCAAAAACTGCTGAGCATTCTTTTTTAAGCAATGTGTAACTTTTGATAACCTTGTGCAAGGAATTTGTGGACAAATTGAAATTTAATTGTGTATTTGAACATATTTACCAATGTATACTGTTTCACAATGGCAATTTGCTTTGAAAAAGTAGCTTTAGGTGTAGATTAATCATTGGCCAAGATAGTAAACATTTGTCACAGGCCATCTTTTAACAAAGAAATAGCTGCAAAAGGCTCTTTGTGAGTTTTACTCACACCATACCCCAACGAGGATTTCATTGTATGGACTCTGTAAATTGATATTGAATTATAGTGATTTTACTTTATCTGCTGCATGTTTCATTCAATGTCATTGGGGTTGTCATACATGTAGCATGAAACAAATACCATATATGCTTAGATACATCTCATTGCATGAACATCACATTCATATCATCAACAAAAGTATTCCATAGATAGGATAGTAACAATGGAACCACATTACTTGGAATCCAATTTGTATGCATTACTTGTTGCTATTTCGCGCAATCCTCGGCAAGTTTTCGGGTTGTTAAGAACAACCTTTGTGTACAGAAAATGCATAAACTTTGCATCTATTTGTAAACTTGCCTATTACTTCGCTATCAATTTTGCAGAAATGGGAGGGTTGGGAAATTCATGATGTCAAAAAAAGATAAGGAAAGGAAAAATAGAAGTGGAAGAAATGAAATGAGAGTGAAAGTATTGCATTATACCCATCCAAGAAATCTTCACATGGTTCATGAATTTTGCATGACTGTCACCGTTCGACCTGAAGATTATAGATTTGGTCCAGCAAGAAATTTATACATCATGCTGCACTCGACTCAGGTGAGGTAAACCAGTACCTGGGAGGAATTGATTCCTTGAAATGCCACTTGCTGCTTACAGCTACCTTACAGCTGCTCTGCTAAAGCCAGGGTAGCTTGCTACATTGTAACATTAGTATTAGGCACGATTCAAGAATGATTGATTATTATCATCATTATTTTGTTGTTTTCCCTTCCAGCTCAAATTGGTCCAGCCTCCACGATTGAAGTAGTGATCCTCCCGTCAGATAATGCATATGGAACGTTTGAGTTTGCCTCTCAGTCTCTCTCTGTTACGGCAGAAGAGCCTGAACCTCTTCAGACTAATGATGTCACCCTACTGGTAACATGACTTGTTGTTCGGAATAGTTACACTTTAGAAAAGGGTTGAATACTGTATATGCTGAAATCTTCTCTGGGGATTTATTTGCACGAATTTCGCGACCATGAATTCCACTGAAATTTCCACTTATTAGAATGCCAATAGACTTTTGTACTGTACAATAAACTTGTAATATATATTGATTTTTACAGTATTATCCAATTCAAATGAAATCATTTAAAACAGCATGTCATAGAGGATTAGAGGTGTCTATTTACTGTGATGAATTGCGATAAATTTCATTCATACTGACAGTGATTCTGAAATCTGTCGTAACAAATCTTCAATGTTTAGTCATCTTCATTTAAGTTAGATTTATGAACAAAATCAAACAATGATGTACTACTTATTTTCATGTTTGTGTTAAAACATTGTATGAATTGTATAATATGTCAATATGAATTGGAAATACAGCACCTTTAAGTGCCTTACTCTTTTGCCTTTCACAGTTTGATTAAATAATATTTATTCCAATAATAGATTTAATAAGAATTATCTTGTGCTATCTGATATCACTTCTGTTATGAGATGCATCATTATCCAATAAACTGTATTCATCACAATTATAGTGCAACAGAAAGATTGCAAATCTCTTTCTAATCTTATCTCTTCTTTCCTATCTTTCCTCTGTATCAGGTGGTACGCCTTGGTGGTGCACTTGATGAGGTCATAGTCTACTGGTCTGTGACCTCTGACCCCATGAACCCTCATGCCTTGGTTTCAAGTGACCTTGTTGCATCATCAGGCAATGTGACCTTTGCTGTAGATCAGATGACGGCGGATATTGTTATTAGCATTCATCCTGATGATGTAAGTTTAACATTTAAACTGAGTAGAAATTAGCTTAGGTGATGTTGCCAGAAAGTCACAATCAATTGCAGGTCACTTATGCAATTTCATATGCATGTTGAGTGGTACACTGCCTGCACATTTTAGAACATGAACATGTGCTACAATGGCATCGATTGGCCTTCACTGGTCAACTGAAACTTGCAATTTATTGTAAGTTTCTAGCAACACCATTGTAGATTGATAATTTGGATATTTATTTATTAGTCGCAAAAACAGTTTTAGAAGCTTTTAGAATTTATTTTTTTCATGAGTTGTAATGTTGGTGCTGTATCAAAATCATTTGTAAAATTTGATATATGAAATGAAAATTGTAAGTAATTAACTTTGAACGACATCATGACTTTTTCGTGAATTTCCTTGTTACATTTATCAATATTTGATCTAATGGTACATACTTGTACATTGGCTTACAATAATTGCAATGTTTTATTTTGTGATTCTTTTAGGTACCAGAGTTGGATGAGCTATTCAACGTGAACATAATCAGTGTGACTAATGGTCAAATTGGCAACGCTTCACAAGCCATGCTCTCAATACTGGCCAATGATGATCCCTATGGAGTATTTGTGATTGATCCTCAATCTCGAGTTGTCATGGCAACAGAGGAGAGCTTTGAAGTGACACTCCAGGTGAGTAGATAATGGTTGCAAGAGATGCTTGTATCTTGTTAGATTAAATGAATAAGAAATCTAGTCAGTAGGCTAGCTCCATCTTGGTCAACATGGTAATGAGGTTTCAAAACATGATTTTAGTGTTTTTTCCTGGGAAGCCCTTGCCCGCACCAATTTAGAATGGATACGACAGTAGTTTTGAGTAGTAAAAGATTGTAAGATTTTCATGTATTTAGATGGAAGTCAAAGATTTGTATGTGCGGCACTGATATTAATAGGCCAGTTTCATTTTCCCTTAGTTCCTTTGTAATCCAAGTTCCATGAATGGCAAACAACAAATACTGGATATTACTAAACAGTTCGTGAGTAGCACGAGACTATAGTGCTGTTCCATCCTTCGTCGAACATCAATCAAAAGTGGCAACTCACATATTTCAAGGCCAGAGTTCATATTTTAGTGTGCACCTTTATTGCAATAGTCTGTATAACAGAACACTAGTAAGAATGTAAATATTTAGTTAAAGAGAGACACTGATGTGTAAAATTATCCTTTTCTTTGCAGATTTTCAGAGACAAAGGAACAGATGGTGAGGTTCAAGTATCTTATGCGACACTGAACTTAAATGAGCAGCTCACAAACCTCCCTGCCCATGTCAGGTAAGACACACTTAAAGAATATGTTGCATAGTTTCGAAAATCGTTGTGTAGAATCTGTTTGGTCGACAATTTTTAAATTCATTTAGATTAAGTCTATGAAGAGGAATTTTTCCCCTGAAAGCCATTGAGATAATCCATTTTTAACATTTAATTTATACATGAATAAAGCGCTGTTAAATCCAAAACAAATTAAATAATAGAAGTTTGCTTTTTTGTCGTTTGTAATCAGGGTGCACTGTGAATGGTAATGTGTAACAAATTAAATTTGAAACTTTAATTCATTGGCCCATTTTCTGATGATACAATTCTCTCCACTGACTATTGTTGTAAATTCGATGCTGATGAGGGTGTCAACAATTTTTAGAGAAAATAATTATGTGGAGCCGGAACGGTCATTTCCGTTTCCGGCTCTGCTCGCGTGTATTTGTATGGGACTTTGTTTCGCCAACCCCATAGCTTCGTTTTAAATGCTCATAAATATATTTTTTCAGCTTAAGTTTGTTTTTTCTTCACATGTTACATTTTATGGTATTATGGAGTTTTTCTGTGAGGCAGCAGAGTGCACATCGGACGCCCCAAAAAGTTGAAAAATTGACTAATATCCATGGATGAGAACTTTGAACTGTGCATGTATCTCATATACAGGAAGTATGCTTCCCGACTCCAGAGGTTCGATACTAGAGGTATCGATCGGTATCACTTGGGATCACCTGTAGTCAGTGGGGAGAATTTTTGAGTGATAATGTATAATGATGATATATATAAGTTTTAGTCATGAAGTGTGAATTCAAGAAATCAATTTTTACTTCATTTTTTCTTCCTGTATCTTTTAGGAGAGCACAAGAAGGGGAAGACTTTGAAGCCAAACAAGGGACTGTGACCTTTGCTGAGGGTCAGGACTCTGCCAATATCACAATACAGATTCTAAACGATAATATCCCTGAGACAGAAGAGAGTGTCTTTGTATACATCCTTGATGCGACCATCTTGACACCTGCACAGGCAAGACCAGGTGAGATTCGGTTTAATAGGGATTATCCGGATCTGCTAAGCTGGAATGAAGGAGGCAGGAGGAGAGTAAGAGATAGTACTCTAGATTGATTGAAAATGAGGAACAGTTTCTTTCTTACAATATGAAGGGAAATTAGATAATATAATTATGTGGGGAAAGGAAAAGAGTGTGGGTGAGGGAGAGATAGGGGGTATTGTTTCAAAGTTGCAATTGATCGGAACATGACAATCAAAATGCGTCTTTTTAAATGTGCATGCCATGCATGAATGAAAATGTGAATTATAATTTGCATAGTTGCAGTTGATTTGCAGTTGATTTTGAACAACACCACCATAGAGAGAGAGAGAGAGAGAGAGAGATTAAATGGAATATGCAGAGAGAAGGGGAGAGAGAAGAGAAAGAGCGAGAGGGGCTGGTAAGGGAAGGAGCTGGAAATTAAATTAATAAACAGCATGTACTTTGACAAAACCTGCTTCAGTATATGATATAAAAGAAATATTTTACTCAAAACGATCAAGATATCTTGATATTGTGACAAGATTAAAACACAAAACATCTCTTTATTCATTCCATTTCTCAAACCAGTAACTGACTCTCCAAGAGTTGGAAGCGAGAACGTCGGCGAGATAAAGATTATCGCCAATGATAATGCCAACGGAGTCTTGCAGCTCTCATCCAATCAAGTGTTTGTGATGGAAGGACAGTCACAACCGGTCATCAATGTCACCAGATCAGCTGGGACCTTCGGGACGGTAAGTGGAATCAGAGATTATGATTTATCTAAAGCTTATTGGTCATCTAGTTATTCACATCTTTTGTAGAATCAATAAATAGATTTTTCTTCTGCTGCATTGGTTTTTGTTTCGTGAAACTGATCGTAGAGGTTTTCATGATGTATTGATTTGTTTTACTATGTTCCTTCTTGTATTATTTTTTTTTTAATTAAACACTGATCTTTACTATTCATATTTTTTCCCCTTATTAGGTGACTGTCAAATTTCAGACATTCCCGGGAATGGCGGAGATTGGAATTGATTACTCGGTGACCTCTACCGACGTCATACTTTATGACGGCGAGACCTCTAAGCCCCTCCCACTGGAGATCATCAACGACCAGACACCCGAGGTCGCTGAATCATTCAGGGTCGTCTTGCTAGAGCAGATCACTGGGGGCGCTGTGCTTGGGTCGCCTAGTGAGGCGGAGGTCGTCATTGAGCAGTCTGATGATCCTTATGGAAATTTTGGTAAGTTAAAATTAGTTGTTGTGTGGGGGATGTCATGTCATCTCCTGTCTGCAATGACCAGTTGTCTATATTGGCCATCTGAAGTGGTTCCCTTGGGATAAAAATGTGTGTTGTAGAACCTGTCTACAGTGGTCATTTTTTTCTTTTTCCCTTGGGTGTCCACTATAGACAGGTTTGACTATAGGTCAAATTTGATATGTACAGTATGAATTGAGGTAAATCATTTAAGTTTTTATGAGATGATTAAATAACGTTTTAAAAAATTTTAAATTGTAACTGCTAACATCCTTCCCCTGTTTGACATTGATTGAAAAGGAGGTACATGTATCTAGTAGAAAGTTCTCAACTACCCCTGAATTTGAAGTAGATTTATGTCAATAACTTTGATGTAACAGATTATTTATCAATAAGACATGTTTGAACTCAGATCGTTTGATAGGGCAATTTTGCAGAAAGTAATAATTCTTTTTGTTTATTTTTGTAGGATTTGGTTTCTCAAGCCAGACTGTTACTGAGCCAGATGAAGGTGAAACCCGACAGCTTACGCTGAGTGTGATCAGGAGTGGTGGTACCATCGGAGTAGTGGCGGTCGAATGGCAAGCTACCATCAATGGTAAGATGTTGTTTCTTCTTCTCTCATCTAATAATGAGCAATTATAGCATGTTGTCTTCCAAGTGCTATTTCAGTGTTTTAGTGAGCCCCTTTCTGAAGTATTTGTATGCTGTGGGGTAAAAAAAACACATATCGCTCAAGGAGTGCAGAATGGGGTCTATGGGGCTTCTGCACCTCTATGTTTTTAGAAAATGCACATAGACATTTGGAAGTGTATACAAATTTGTAACCACAGCCCCTTCACTTTTCAATCTTTACCTTGTCACTGAATTTGTAGCAAATTATTTGACTGGTATGCACATCTAAACCAACAATGAATAAAGTTACATTCTACTGGTCCCTGATTTGCTCCCAGATGGGTATCTATAAATTGTTATTTGCCATCATATTCCTTCTCCACTCTGTTTATGAAATTCTGCATAATTCCAACTTGTTTTTTTTTTTACCATAAAATGCTTGGCAAATTGCCTTTTACAAGTTTGTTAGGAACATTTAATTCATTTTATGATGCAATAATTAATAACTAAATTGTTTTTAGGTGAGCTGGCTGTGAATGACGTCTTCCCTACCGGAGGAACACTATACTTTGTATCCAATGATGTCACAAGGACGTTCACCCTCACCATCCTCCCAGATGATGTACCGGAAGAAAGAGAGGTATGATGCTCAATATCCATACCTGAAAGGGAATTTGGGGCTACCAAAAAAAAAGATTCCTTATGCATAAAATCAATCTCCATAAACATTCAGTGGCAATAAAAATTGCTTGGTTTGTAAAATATCAAATATTTAAAACGGATTGATTCTCATAATGAATAAAAAAAAATGACTTGTACAAAAGCTAGCTTACATGTGAGATAGGGATGTGCACACAAAGAGCACAAATTCAAAAGCCATGCGCAGAGCCTTACTCAGAAGTAGGTTACATGCATCGATTGCGAATGACACATTTATTTGCTTCCAACGCCCTGAATGATAATCCCTATATATATTAGATATTTTGGGTAAATTCTGTGTACTTGAGTGACATACAAATTTCATTTAAAATTTTTTTTTTTTTTACATCAGATACACCTGTTCCCAAGAAAATGATATACAACAGTATTGTGTTGGCAGCTTTGAATCATGCACCTGTTTAGAATTTTTCAATTACATACACTAGCATTGTTATAGGTTCTTATTGCAAAAAATACTGTTGGAAAAGGATCTTTGAGCAGTGCACATGTATCAAGTTGAAAAAAAGTGTATTCTCTGCTCTTAAAAGTGTAACATGAACAAATGGAGAACAAAAGAGAGTATATTGGTCTATTCAGTGTCTTGAAATTGATGCTGTTTTGTGATTTCTTAAATTTGAATTTGATTTTTTTTTTCTTCAAAAGATATGTTGATGTTATTTAACTTCAAGTATTGAATACGTTGTGTATAAGAGGCATACAGTTGTGAGTTGATAAATGATTGCTTTGTCCACTTTTTTGTCTAAGACTACATTTTGTGATTCATTTGGAATGGTGATCCTTTCTCTTGCAGAATGTTGTACTGATGCTTGTGAATGCAACCGGTGGAGGAGTGGTTGGAAACCAGGCTGAAGCTATAATCTCAATTGATGCTAATGATAACCCTCATGGGACAGTACAGTTTGCCTTGGAAGATAACTTGGTTCAGGAGACAGATTTAGGAGACAACTTGGCCACTCTCAGGGTTATTAGAAGGTAGTCTTCATCAAATTTTTCAGATGTAGATTTTTTATGTCTTCTCCAGCGTAAGGTGGTGCCGGAAGCATGAACTGATGAGAATTTTTTATTAAGATTTTGGATTCAGGGGTCAAAGATCACAGGGCCCCAAAATTGTGAAATTCATCCGAACTGTTTCGGATTTCTGATGGCATGGTATACTGTATGGATAATATTTTTCTGATCATGTGATGGCGGAGACATAAATTCCGACTGTTCATGGTCGAGGATTCATCTAGTTACCCTATATTTAAAGTTGCTTATGATTAAGATTCTGCTAGGATCGATAGCTCAAGCTCTTTTTTAATACTTTATTTTTTAGAGTAATTATAAATCCACAAGTCTAGTGTATTGCAATTCTAATATTTAGTATTTGATGAGGTTTAAAAATATTTAATTTTGTCTTTTGTTTATTTCTTTCCCCCGCATCCCAGTGGTGGTAACTTTGGTACCCTTGAAGTAACCTACAGCACGGAGACCCTCGACATCATCTCTGAGGCCACCCGTGATGGCCAAACCCTCATCAGCTACTACCAGCCTCCAGTAGAGGGCAGTCTCCAAGTTTCCAAGGTGTCTTTTGATGTCTCTTCATTCTCCAACCCGTTGCAGAGCTGCGCCGATACCTGTCTGCGCCAGCAGGCCTGTGTTGCTTTTGAGTACCGCGCACTGAACATGACGGTGCTGTGTCTTCTGATGGTGTCACTGGGCACCGAGAGTGTTGATCTTAATACCGGGTTCATGCTGTATGTCAAAGACAGTGTCAAGGTAAGTTGTAGGAGTAGATTAGCATTGAAATTGTAATAGAAATAAATGATGATAATGATAATGATGATCATAGTTTCAATAGTGAAGTTGATGATATTGATGGTGATAAAATGATGGTGATACTGGTCACAAGGGTGATTGTGATGATGATGATGATGATGATGATGATGATGATGATGATAAAAAATAAATATGGTGATGATAATGATGATGATGATGATAGTTACAATAATATTGTTGATGATGTTGATGGTGATAAATAATGATGATGGTGATATAGGTCATAAGGATGATTGTGATGCTGCTGATGATGACAAAGGTGGTAATGATGATGATAATGAATCTGATGATGATGATGATGGCTATGGAGGGTGATAAAAAATTAATGATAAATGATCATGGTCATGCTGATGATGATGGCAATAATGATAATGGTGATAATGATTGATGATGATGATGATGATGATGATGATGATGATGATGATGGTTATAATGGTTATACTGATGTCTTCAAATCCCTCTTCCTAAACAGACCCAAACCCTGTATGCCAGCCAAGCCATTGCTGGTGTAGATTACCAGCCTGTGACCAGTGGAACATTCCTCATCCCAAATGGAGCGTCTGAGGGATTTGCACAGGTCACTATCCTCAATGACACACTGCCTGAACAAGATGAGGCATTTGGGGTAAGTTAAAGTTCCAGATTGAATGACTGCATCTGGGTTTACGTGATAAATTACATAGAATTTCAGTTTCCAACGGTTTTGAAAAGGCGATTGATTGTCACTGGCTGTACAGAATGCCTCAATGCCTATTGTGAGTCAACATACTCTCTTCTTGTGGAGAAAAGAATATCTTCTTCTAGTATTATGCATTATGAGATAGTATATACCATCAATACTCATCACATGGTTTAATCTATGCCTATGTGTGTAGTGTTTTTCCACTCTTTTTAGGAAGCTTATCATTCATGGATATAAGGAATTAAGCAGTCAAGCGTTGTTATGAAACAGTTTGGAAACGGCATAATAGATATATGGGTTCTATAAATTGCATCTATTATTATCATTATTATTATAATTAATATTATCCTCATCTTTTTCTCTCATCCCTTATAGCTCTCAATAAATTCCATCCATGCGCAAAATTTCAGCACCACCCCTCTGAACCTCCCCACCCTAGGGGGTCGTCAGTCGACCCGTGTGACGATCGAGAACAATGATGATACTAATGGCATATGAAGGCTGTATAGTAACAGATAAACATTACTATTATTGTTTCTCTTTCTTTCTGCCTGTAGCTGACACTAATGTCCGTCCTTGTGCTGAACTCCAGCCCCGCCCCTCTGAACCTCCCCACCCTGGGGAATCGTCAGTCGACCCGCGTGACTATCGAGAACAATGATGATGCTAATGGCGTGTGGAGGTTGTATAGTAACAGCCCAGAGGCTACTAATGGAGGTCAGATGCTGGCCATAGAGGAGCAGCCTGGCCTCAGCGTCAGTGTGGAGCTAGTTATCGAGAGAGGAGGTAAGATCTAGGGGTCCAACTGTTCATGCGTACTGTATTTGAAAGACTATCTTAGGCACACCCAATTAAAGGGGATGCTGCAAAGAAGTTATATTTAATTGCAAAGTTTTTCTTCTTCGATCCTGGATGGTGCTTTCAAGAATAGTTACCTGTGATCAATTTCAATGTGTAGCTAATAACCAATTTTGAAGCACTCGTTGAATCTAAAAAATGTTTTACTTTGTCAAACAAAATGTTAGTGAGGGAAAATCCTTGATTGTTCTATATAGCTAATAGACTTGAATGAGATTTTGCCAGATGAAAGTATAATCCTCATTATACGTGCATGGCATGTGCAGGATTAGACGGACAGGACATACATGTATGTGCCCTAGTCAGACCATCTGTCATGTGATATGTTCTTTGAAATTAATGAAAGATTTTTTTTGAAGACTTCCGCATGATTAGGCTTTATGTATTTGAATGTGTTTATCTTTCTTCACTATCTCTCTATATATTTAATCAGGTGGAAACATCGGCGAAGTCACCATTTCATGGATGATATCAGGAGGTACTGCTACCAGTGGTCTGGATTACTCTGCTAGCGGAGGAACACTAACATTCACCTCTGGACAAACAAGACAAGGTGAGGCATGGAATTGTGGTGAAAGTTAGGTTTAGAGTAAAAAAAAATGTAGGTTTTAGTGAAAGATGAACAAATCAAGAAAATCTTGTGAAAATATTTTTTGCATAGGATCTATAAAATTTTGCATGAATACTTTTTCGAATTTACTGTTATCTGTATATGACAGGAAAATACTGTGAGCAGAAGTGACAAAGAATTTGGACAAAGTAAACAACTTCATTCAAGCTCTCACATCAGCTTCATGATCACATAAGAATATAGCTTCCCTTTTGATTCATTGAACAGGGCCAAAACCTGTTCAATATTTCTCCATAGAAGAGGGTATGATTATAATGTCTCAAATTATGATGTGTGAATGAGAGCTGAATAACATATGTATGTAAAAGCATGTATATGAACTATGAATACAATACTTAATATTCTTGTTCTTTGAAGTTATAAACTTTGGTATCCGTGACGATGACATCCCCGAGATTGACGAGTCCTTCACAGCTCATCTCTACGCCCCTGGAGGAGGTAGTGTTCTTGGTCCTGATAGTAACGTCACAATCGTCATCCTGGCTAATGACTTTGTCGCTGGCATCCTACGTTTCTCCACTCTCTCATACATCATAGCTGAAGGTAGGTATGGCAGTTAGGATGTGGTTACATATTCATCGACTATTTATGGATGAATTACTTTTTAACCAGTGTGTTACGAAGAATAATGAATAAGGGTAATGTTTGTGTGGTGGAGAAGTTGGTGTATATGAATAAACATGAAACGTACAGCAGTTTGGAAATGGTTGCAAATTTATTGAAAGAGAAACTTCTTTCCAGTTAGAGATTTTGTTGGTTTTGACTAATTAGACAAACAGAAAGGATTATTATATTGAGCATGAAAAAGTTAGTTACACCTGTACAATGTATGTAACTACAAAGAATAGCAGCATTCATGTACATGTACAGTGTGTTATTTAGGGTTATAACAAAAAAACAAAAAAAGTAAAAAGGGGTATTTATATTTGTACAATTATCAAGAAAATTTGATTTTCTCACTAATATGAGAGTAATTTGATTTCATTTCAAACAGTGGATGGTCAAGATGAGATATATAAAAATAGAGCTATTGCATAACCATTCTAATGGTATAGTGAAATAATTTGTACAAACCCTTTTGTTTCTTCAGGTGATACATTCAATGTGACCATAGTGCGTTCTGCTCCAGGCATGGGTGTAGTGACTGTTGATTGGTCCATTCAGAGTCCCCAATCTTTAGACCCAGCTCTCTCTTTCAGACAAACAAGCTCACAGATCACATTCCAGGAGGTAAATCTTAATCTGATTTTTAGCAGGAATAGTATCGAATATAGAAAAAATTATAGAAAACAAATTTTAGTTTGAAAAAGTAGGCCTAACTTGGCAGACACATGGTCATGGAGAAGGTGATACATTGAACGTGACCTTAGTGCGGTCTGCCCCAGGCATATGTGGTGACTGTTGATTGGTCGATTGAGATTCCCCAATCTCTAGACCCAGCTCTCTCTCCTTCAGACTAACAAGCTCACAGATCACATTCCAAGAGGTAAATCTTTATCCAAATAGTCAGGAATCGTATTGAAAATAGAAAAAATGTTATTTGCCATTTTGGCCTATTTAGCAGACTTATGGTCATGGAGAAAGGTGATACCTTGAGTATGACCGTAATGCGCTCTACTCCAGGCATGGGTGTAGTGACTGTTGATTGGTCAATTGAGAATCCTCAATCTTTAGACCCAGCTCTCTCCTTCAAACAAAGAAGCTCACAGAACATATTCCAGGAGGTACATTCTAATTGCAGTCAGTAGGAGCATTACAAGAAAGTTGCAGTCAATTGCAAAACAGCTGAAAACCAGTTGCAAATTGAATCAGTCATTTTGAGCCATGCATGGTCAGTGCTCCAAATTGGATGCACATGCAATAATTAAATGTTAAACCCATCTAATTTAACAAATTAAATTAAAGCAAATGATTTGTATGGTGTGGGATAATATTGCAAAGCATGTGTGATGATTTTTGCAGACAGTCAAGTTTAATCATGTATCTGTCTTATCTGATACCCAAAGGGAGAGCTTGTGAAAGAAGTGACACTGGAATCTCTACCTGATGAAACACCAGAAACTAACGAGAACTTTCAGATTATTCTCACCAACGTCCAAACCACAGGTACAGTATACATGACTACCATTTCTAAACTTGAGGTTGACTAGATTTTAAATTCCTTTTCTACCATCTCCGGACACCGTAAAACAGGTTGACAGGGAATTCATGGTGAAGAGGGACAAAACTCACAATCTGCTTATTCTTCTTATACCATTTTTAAGTGAACTTATATGTATAGTAAGATTCAGCCAATAGGTGATTCAACTCATCAAACAGGAATCTTCACTTGTCTAAGTTTTTTCCTTGTTGACTCTGGCTTCCCTGCTTGCTTTGTTTTACAGTATCATTGATTTAAAAAGTAACAACTAGTTTTCATACTTTGTGAATTATTAAAAAATTGCATCACATTGAATTGAACTAAATTGAGACTCCATAAGACATGGAGATTTCATTCTTTTGCAGCTCTTTTGCATTCAAAACTTTTATTTTCTACCTCACGCTAGGTGTGTCACCCACAGGAGCTGCATCCATAGACCCACAGGGAGCGAGTGCATCCATCACCATTGGAGCAAGTGATGAACCACATGGGGTGTTCAGCTTTGCTATGGGGTCACTGCAGGTGGCTACGCCAGAAGGAGATCTTATGCTTCAACTCTTTGTGGAGAGGAAATATGGAGCAATTGGTAAGTTGCCACCTGTAACCAAAAAAAACCTCAGCCTGACAAAAAAAAAAAATATAAAGTGCTATAAGGGTCTTTGATGAACGGTATTTCGAGATGGGGCCATTACAGATGGTGACACCGGAAGGAGATTTCATGCTTCAACTTTTTGTGGAAAGGAAATATGGAGCTATTAGTACGTGATCATCCCCTCCTAATAACTTAAACACGGAAGACAGAAGTAAAACAAATGAGTTGAATGTAATTCTTCCTTATGCAACATGACAGGAACCAAAGGTCATTGCACAAAGTGTGGCTTATAATTAACCAAATGATTCAATAATTTTTTTTTTAATATTACAGCCTCCCTTAATTTTTAAGAATTTATATTTGCAATTATACATGTGCCTGTGAGCCTGTTTCACTTTCTATATTATTTTGTTAGCTTTTTTCATACTTTCTTGATCAAATCATTTTAATGGATACATGCAAATTTTCTATTTCTCTGTTATTCAAAACCATTTTTTACAGGCTCTGTAAGAGTATTCTACACTGTATCCAGTGGTGCTTTAGATCCTACCACACCGGCCAATGAGAGAGCCTTGAACGGATCTGATTTCGTCGGTGGTGCAGCATTTGTAGATTTTGCTGATGGTTCGTCATCGAAGCCAATTAGCATCCAGATCAACGAGGATGAGATCCCCGAGCTTGATGAGGTGTTCCTTGTCACGTTGGATAGTGTGGAGCTGATAGGGAGTTTGGATGTGAACACACCCCCTAAACTGGGTAAGGACATGTGTTTGTAATCTGGTCCCATTCACACTTGATAGTTTACATGAAGTATCACATTATTTTGCCTGAAAAATGTTAAATACAGTGCCAAATTTCTATGGAGTCTTGATGTCTGTGAACACACCCCCTAAACTGGGTAATTAAAAAAAAAATATTATCTGGTCCTGTTAACATTTAAATTTAATAGCTGTCTGTTGTAAATATTTACATAAAACTAGAGGCCCTTGTTATAAACATGATCTATTTTCTATCATAATTTGCTGGTAGAAATCACTAAACACTACTCAATACACAGAAAGCTTCATTGATAAATATGATGATTGTTTACCGTCTAGTGCTTTTTTGTCATGGGGTATTTTTTTGGGTTGGTTAAGAGACTATTACATATCACATTGTCTTTGATACCATTCACAGACAGTTATCTTTGAAACTGTATCAATGGGCATTGATTTAATTGTGAAAACTTGTGACCATTAGTTAATGTGTATTTTCTTTCATTTCTTCTTTGACCTTCAGACACCCTTGACCTTGTGTCAGAGGTCACCATCTCAGCCAATGATGGTACACAAGGAGTCATCAGATTTGATACTGCAACTAACAAGTAAGTGGAAAGATGTGTAATTTAGCTAACTTTTTTTTATACACTCTATTTAGCATTGGAATAAAAGCAAATATTCAAATAGGTGTGCAGTTGCTCTATGTGGTGTGGGTTTATATTTCAAGAAATGGCCCTGGAAAGGATTGAGCAAAAGCTAGACTATTTCTTGAAAGATAACCATATACCACATGGTGAAACCACAAACCTATTTGAGTGTTTACTACACCATGCAAGTTCCAGTTTTCTTCGATACGATAAAGCTTGGGGATACTTTTTTAATTGATACATGTATGCCACTAATGTACAAACTGGATCTGCAATTTATGATCCAAAAGGAATTTGGTTTTCCAGTTTTGTGACGCGATTCAGATATACACACCATCCAATGTAATTCTTTTGAGTTGAGAATAACTCCCTCGTTTTTTGTCTGATCAATTGACACCAAGATAAACAAGGTTGAGAATTTTGTTCTGCTACTCTGGTCATATATATTAGGCAATCCATAAATAATTGTTCTTCCTCTCTCCCTGAAATTCCTGATATATTAAGGAATTTCAGATCAAATATCCTTCTTCATCAATATTGTGAATTTTTTAAAGATTTGTATTACCCCTTTTTTCTCAATACAGCATTGAAGTGTCTGGGGATGCAGTAACACAGACAGTCATAAGAGACCAAGTTTCCTCTGATGAAGTTTCATCAATATTGCAAATTTTATCAAGATTTTTCTTCTCTTTTTCTTATACAGCATTGAAGTTTCTGAGGATGTAGGCTCAGTAACCCTGACAGTGCTGAGAGACCAAGGAACCTATGGTGAGGTGTCCATCTTCATCTACAGTCAACCCATTGAGGCAAGGAAGCAGGAGGACTACCAGTTTGACGATCAGGTATGTTTTTGCTTTTGCCTCGTTATTATTTTGATTTTTAGTCTCTGCTTGTTAATGTCTGTTTATTTTTTTTTTGTCTCTCTGTTTCTCTATCTTTTCATGATTTTTATCCATTTCAATCTTAAACTGCTTATTTCAGATATGATATAGCTAAGTTTTATTTTCTTGTAAACTTGTTGTCTTGAATAATTTAATTTGCCTTCATGCAGGTTGCCAAGATTGATGTTTTGAAATGACGTTCACTATATATTTTATTTTAAAGTTCAGAACAACTTATAGACAAACAGTATAAATTATTTCGATTTAATTCAAATAGAGCAATGAGAATCTATGATAGCTTTTTATACAACGCATCTTTCTGACTTTCTAAAAGGTTTGACAAATCATTTTAAATGTAATTGTTTATAATGAAGTGGAAAATAACTTTGGAACAAGGACAGAATTCTGATGTTCTTTACTGTTTTGCCCTTCTTCAGGTTCTTGTATTTGCTGATGGTGAAAGCTCAAAGACGGTAACCCTGAACATCATCAATGATGCTGCATCAGAGAGTGATGAGACTCTAGAATTGTTCCTCAACAATCCTACTGGTGGTCTGGACCTAGGAGAACCAATAAGACGTAAGTGTGGAGTTGATCTTAGGAATGCAAACTGGGCTTTTAGCATGATGCTGTTACACCATGCATACCGACTCAGAGACTGGGATGTCAAGTCTCCGTTACTGTTTAACACACTCCCTAATAATATATGTTAATACTGGTTCCTTAGAATCGTTCAAATGTGGTCTTAAGACATTTTCACATCCTACTCTAATGAAATTAGCTTCTTTTTTTGTTTATCCCTCTATACCTCTGAATAGATTACTACATGTATAGAGCAGGCATGTTTAAATTATATCTATTATTATTATGTAGCTTCAGATCTCAGACAAGCTAAAGCAGAGAATATAGATATGGTGCCTACATCCTTCCTCAATTATGGTGATATTTATATTGTCTTTCTTATTTGTGTAGAATTTTGGAATAGGGTAAAGATTTGCCACTAGAAGGAGGTATGTGTTTTGCCAACCATTATTGCCTTTTGTAAAGATTCAAGATTTTTTTAATCAACATATACTTTATTATTGACCGTATCAGACATCTGAGCCATGTGATTTTTACACTTTATTGCCCCGTAAAAGACAGAGCGGTCAATAAATTACTTTATTGCCCGCTGTCAAATGTCTATGGGATTTTGCGTGTAAAAACAGCGGGCAATAAATTCACATGCGAAATACGCGAACCGCGATCTCGCGAGCAACCACTTTAATTTTGCCATTGGTTTACGTGCATAAATTCAGCACAGTGTTTGTGCATTGAGCTCACGACGTGCCTTGTAAACAAACATGGAAGCGCCCATAAGTTCGAAGAAGTTTGCTTCGTTCGATGACAACGAATTCAATGGAATTTTGCAAGATAAGAATTCTGAAAATACTAAGAAGGCAACTAAACAAGCAGCCAATATTCTGAAGGAATATATTGCATAGAAAAATCTTCAGCTTGATCTGGAAACTGTGGACAAAAAACTCTTGCCTCTATTCTTGCGAAATGCTGGTAAGAAATGCTGGTAAGTATACCCTTTTGGATTTTGTGTTCGCTCTAGATATCTGATTTGGTTAATAACAACAATATGGACTATCTCTTTCGGGAGACACAACATTTATGACCCTGAGTAGAATCGTATTGCCCGAGTCGGGCAATACGATTCTACTCAGGGCCATAAATGTTGTGTCTCCCTCAAGGCTAGTCCATATTATATATTATTGTCATATATGAAACCAAAGCATATTTACAACATATATTGTTTCATCTAACAGTACTGGTAACCATCACTGCCAACGATGACGCATTTGGAGTTGTGTACTTTGTGGGCGTGGACACAGTCATTATAGACGAGCCTACTCCTACATCATCAGTCAATAGCGTGGCTCGGTTTGCTGTCCTGAGAGACCGTGGGACGTTCGGTCAGATCGATGTGCCTTTTGAAGTGATTGGAGGAGAAGGTGACCTTTCACCTATGACCGGCTTTGTGACCTTTGGATCTGGTGCTCAGGCTGCAGTAAGTTCTAAGTGTTGATTTATTTTTCATTTTATGACCATCCACAAGAATAGATCGTGAAAATACTTGTGCTTTAGGTAAAATAAGTATTTTTCCTGTTTTCATGCAAATTATTTAATAACAGAAACAGAAAACAACCAAAATGTAATACACCAGTAAATTGTAACAGAATTTCTATGCTCTCTGAAGACCCATTTTAGACATGAATCTGTTTGGTCCTGTGGAGTAATTTTCACAAGTTATGCTTACCATTGCATGTAGTTCATGTTGAAGTTTCATTTGAATGATATACATATTCTTCTCAAGGAGACCATTTTTTTTCACTTAGTATATATTTTCTTGTCATTACAGGTACTTCAAATATTTGCAGTGGCAGACAACATCCCAGAACTCAATGAAGAGTTCTCAGTCTTCCTGCGAGAGCCAACAGGGGGCGCTAGACTGGGAAGTCCAACAAATGTCACGATTATTATCAACGAAAATGATGCACCCTATGGATCCATGCAGATCTTCCCCTATGGTTCTAGGTAAATGGTTGAGTATAATGAATTAAAGCAAATTGATATACTGTAGGTTATCGGAAAATTAATTTTACAATAAATAAATGACCTTTACACACTGACTTAATAAATCAAACAGACTTTTATCCAAGTTAAAATTTAATTTTTATATTCAATGCTTCTGAAAGCAAAGCTTCTTAGTGATTTTCTGTAAAACTAGAATATTTCATAAGTACATGTATTTGAACAATATTTTACAAAATGTGGTGTCTTCTCATGCCACAACATGACAGTGTGTTCACGGGGTGGAGATGCTTTCAACCTAAGACAACCACTATAATGAGCACTGATATTGCATTATTCATATATCACGCCCAAATACGGACTTAAAATCTTTGTCCTGGCAGGGTCGCCATAAATTGTCAGATGAAATCAAGACAATATACTCGGCTGATTTTAAGTCCGGCTCAAAGAGGGTTTATTCAACTCTTTCCACGGTCTCAACGACAAAGCAAATCAAAAAGGAAAATACAATTTCAATCAGAACATAGAACATAGCATAATTTGTACGTGACACTTGTGATATCAAATGTGATATCATCTACGTTGATTTATCTTTCTTCTTTGTTTTTTTGTCTGTACTATTTTCATTCTCATTGTGTTCATTTTTATTTATATTCTGACAGTTCCTCCATGGTTGAAGTAGAAGAGTCATCTGGCGTGGTGTATTTCACCTTAGAGAGAGGTGGAGGGAATATTGGAACAATCACTGTAGATGTATCCACTCAACCTGGAACAGCTCTGGCTAATGGTTAGTACAGAAATAATTTACGAACTAGGTATCAATTTTTTTTGGACAATTGATTTTGATAATAATCACACTTTCAATAGATTATTCTATGTGGGCCCTCTTTGCTCTTTGCTATTTAGTATTGATGAATAGGCTGTTGTATTTCTATTTTTGGATTACCTTTTTAAAAAATTGATCTGACTTTGCAAATTGGAATGCGCACTTTCATTCGCACCTCTGTGCTTTTGATAAAAGGCGTGTAAAACGATTCTTTTGATTTGTGCTTCCCGATCAATTGCAAGTTGCAATTGATCTCAATTATGCAGCAATACCCCTTTACTTGAATGTATTCTTATACCTTTATGATCTGATAGTCAAGTAAAAATAAATTTGTGATGTTTGTTATTTTATTGATATTTTAGATGTTCTTACAAATTGACATGAAAATAAGATGTGTATCAGAAAAATGCTTGTATATTCTAAAAAAAAAAAATCTTCAAATTTTGATTATGCAACAGATGGAGATATTCCTGTGCTAGGGACCACACAGAACATCACAGGGGTCGGCGTGAGGTCATGGCACTCTTTCACTTCCAATGGAGATCCTTACCTACTGCTGATCAGTGATGCAAGGACTGATCCACTCACTACAGGGGTGAACAGCGATGGTTCTGAGGGACTTGCTGATAGCAGTAATGTGATGGGTTCTATGCTGTTTAGATGGCAGGGTGTGTTTATACCCGTACAGGTAAGAAATTTGTTTGTAGCTTGAACTTATCCTCCTTATCTATATCAACAATAAAGTTATCCATGGATCAATTTGTAGATTAATTGGAGAGGTACACAAATTCATGTAAAGACTCACCGGATTCATGGAAATATGCATTTTCATTATTTACTCTTGATTTGCTAAAACTGTGCATCATTTTATATCCTTATGCTGGATCGATGAACGTGTCTCTTTATTTTTGTTGCGTTTTTTATAATTTCAACACTGTGTTATTAAATTTGTTGATAATCCCCTTGTAGAATGTTTAGACTAAGGTCATTGAAATTTGAAATAAAAATTTATTTTCACATAGACCGTGGAGACAGACGGAGCAGTAAGGGCAGCATCTACCATCATAGAGGGCGGTAGCACCCTAATTGCTATTGCTAACATGGGAGCTAGTGGGCGGCGGCAGACGTCTTCACGCATCTACAGACTCAACACAGATGGCACACTGACAGTGGTAAGTGTTGAGATGTAGATGTTTACTTTGAAAATCAATTTTGATTTGCTTTTGTGTATTATGATATCAGGCTTTCTTATTAGTCAGAAGTGAAAAGAAGCAACTATTGCTTATCAAAGCCATTCTTAAAGTTTATAGTACTGCAATTCTCTCAGCCTTTGACATTCAACTTAAGATGAAATTAGATGAGAACTAATCTCAACTCAACAGTCCTAGCAACAGCAGAGAATGTGTATTGAAAAAACTGTTGATAACATGAACAGAAATAATTTATCAATCATTTCTTCCTTTCACATATGATAAAACACAGTCCAACCTTGAATACACCATACTGATTTTGCCTAGTCAGCAAGGAAATTAGCACGCCAACAAGAAGGCCTGATTTTGATTGTTTGATGCATTGTATGACAACGATCTCATACAGATGTACATGTATGAGTTATGGAGAATTATAAACTGATTTTGATAGTTTTCATCTACAGATTTCATTTCATTTGATACAATCCACGCCTTTTTGTATTTTGTTTAGGTCCAAGACATTTCAACCGTCGGAGCATCAGACGTTGAATTCTTCACCCTAGGATCAGACACCTATCTCGCAATCACCCAACAACAAGCCAACAATGGACAGTCTGTCACCAACTCTCTCCTCTACCTCTGGAATGGTATCAGTTTTACGCAGAGCTCTCTGTTCAGCACCAATGGAGCATCAGCCGTAGATGGGTTCACCATCAATGGCAACCAGTACATGGCTGTGGCTAACTATTATGATTCTTCTCTTGCCTCCTATGAAATCATGTGAGTATCTGGACCCAGTAACAAATGATTGACTATAATATAAAGGAGTATTTCTAGAAAGTTGCATCTGCTTATAATCTGCAAATCAGTTCCATTTGAAACACTCATTTTCATTTGCACTTTATCTGCGCTTCTAATGGAGGAAAGAATGATAATGATTGGTACATGCTAATCAAACACAAGATGCAATTTATCACAACTTTCTAGCAACACCTATGTCTGATTTCAGTTATCAGTTTTTCATTTATATTATGAACTAGCATACACAAAGACAAGATTGTTGCACAATGCTGTCAGTAATGATGATTACGTTGAAACAAATAATGGAGATTGCTCATATGAAAATTTTAATTTTTCTCTGTTTGGTTTTTGCATGTGTCCATTAGCAATCTTGTGACATTATTTTGGGGCAAACAGTGCAGGTCGTTTACTTCTAACCATTCAACAGATCAGTAAATTACTATGGCAATTACTTGTATTTTCTTGTAGGTCTACTGTGTATGAGTGGCAGGGCGGTAACCTCGTGCAGGTTCAACAGATACCAACCCAGGGAGCTACTGACGTCCAGGCTTTTACTATAGGATCTAATGCCTACCTGGCTATCACTAACAGCAGAAATAATGGTAGGAACAAATTTGTGTGTGAATACATTTTTGTCACGTAACAAGCAAAGAGTGTCTTTTTTTGTATCTCAATAACGCTATTTTGTTAATTAAAAAATAATCTACCAAAGTTTGAAACGTAACTTTGACTTGTGTACTGAAATTGACATGGTCTTAGTTATATAATTTCAAGCTGGTTATACATGTAGTTGCATTTAAACCAATTACAGCAAGTTTATTCTGAGATGTTTAGCTGGGATTTTTAAGCATTTGTTAATGTGAGCCAGCTCTAGAAATATTCTTGAGCTACAATCTCCACTTTTTTTTTCACTTTCAGGGCTATTTACTCTCATTCATGTGAACTAGAACCAATATGTGATTGAGTACAGAGTATAAGTATTTTACGGAGGTTGTGTATGTTGGTGACAGGATTCACCTGCAGTAATTTATGGAATTGCCATTAAGTTTGCTATTAAAATAGTCAGTGTAGTCTTACAATTTTGGTAGAAGTTACCTTGTCATATAAATCTTCGAAATTCATTGTCTCCAATATTAAAGACACCCTTTCCATTTCTCATCAGTTGGTAACCCAGCAGTAAGCTCAGTCATCTACCAGTGGAGCTCTGTGACGTCTCAGTTCATCCTACATCAATCCATTCCCACCCTGGGGGCTCAGTCTGTCCGGATGTTTGTCAGCGCCCCTGACGACGTCACCCATCTGGCCATCGCAAACGCAAACGGCCCATCCTCCATCTATACCTGGAACACATTCAATTCTAGATTTGACCCCTTACTGACAACTGACCCAGCATACGACCTTGCTCCGTTGGAGGTCGAAGGTCACACAGAGCCTCTCCTTGCATTGGCTAACTACGGCGATGGGTCTTCAATGGAGATGTCCGCAGTCATGCAGCTGACTAGTGTGGCTCAAGATGCAGACTATGTGCCTTGGTAAGTGCTAGAAAAAACTCTGCATGTCAGGTAACATGAAAAAGAAACAATAAATTGAAAATGAATCTTATAAATCATATTAAAAGAATTGTATAAAAATCTGTAATGTAACAGGCCCCAGATCTATTTATTCATTATCTACGCATGGATGTACAGTGTGCATGTACATTGATGCAGACCATTCTTGAATATGCATGTGGTCAAAATTGAAATATTAGTAATGCAAGAACTGAACAAAAGTAAGAGCAAGCATGACCTAAATGACCATACTCTCAGTCATAATTTTGGACATGTAACCAATATAAATTTTCCCCAAAAATATTATCAGCTCGTAAGATATTTACCCAAGAGAGAATTTTGCAACTCTTAATAATAGCACCATGCATATCCACATATTCAATCAGCCTCTAACTTATTTTCCAATTTTTAAATCTTGTTACTCAGGTCCACGCAGCTAACCTTCACACCATCTGATACTGAATTTACCTTTGGCCTCTCCATCCTTGACGACATCACACCCGAGAACGATGAAACCTTCAGCGTCTTTCTCTCCACCCCGACCAACGGGGCCGAGCTGGGTTCTCAGATTCAGGTCACCGTCACGATCATTTCTAACGACGACGCTCACGGGATCATCGCGTTTGCGGCCGAATCGATGTCGATTCAGGCGGAGGAGAGGGCAACAGACACGCCGGCAGTGTTGACGGTTGAGAGGCTTGGTGGTACGGCTGGGTTGGTGGTGGTGGAGTGGGAGGCGACGGGTCAGCTGACCGGGGCAGATGTCAGACCACTCATAGGACAGGTGAGGATTGTTGCACTGGCA
>BQKZ01004817.1:30216-43952 GCA_036244855.1 Temnopleurus reevesii | reverse complement strand
ACCTGTGACGTCATCAGTTGCCAATTTGTCTAAATATTCAAACATTCATAACTCTCTTATTAGTTGTCCGATTTTCCTCAAACTTTTTTTGTTCTGTTCATCTATTTTTTCTTCTCCTGTTGAAGAAATATAATTTTGGGGTAGACTCTTCTTTTAATACCATACAACATAGTGTCACTCAGGAACAGTGTATCTAAATGGACAAAAATAATACTTTTTAACATTCTATACAAAATGAACCTTTTTTAAACAAATTAATGATGGACATCCATGAATGATTTGTGGTACAAACTATGCTGATTCTAAAATGAGATTTTGAATCAGCAGATTGCGTCTATGAAAGACAGTATATGAAAGACATTATAGGACAACATAGATTTTCTCTCCTGAGCACCACCTTACAAACTAATAACGGGGATGATTATGCTGAAATATAGGAGAAGAAAAATCCCTTACAGTTGAACTGTACAATGAATTGTAACGATACAGCAAAAAAATGGTACAAAAACAATGAGTAAACTACAAAATTCCTATCCTACCCATAAGTTTATGATGGCTGTTTCACCTGCCATTGACTACTGGATTCTGTAATTCACATAGACTTTATACAGGAACAACTCGATCCAGTAGTCAATAGGTTAATAATCAAACTGATAAATGTTGCGAGAAAAAGACCAACCTGCTGCGTATTTTGAATGCTCTCTCCGACCCGATCAACTCTGCGGCCTGCATCTTGAGCTTGCGCCCTTTTCGCACTGAAACATTCCTGACCACTCAATACTTCTGTTGCGATCTCTTCCACAAGACCAGCGGTTGTCTGGGCATCGGCTGACTTTAACTGGGAGTATGTCTCAACCTGGATAGAAAGAATTTGGCAAGTAAGCTTAAAGATGTTTTATTGCTGCAGACATGTTACAGACCATACCATTAATGTCCACCTTGTGTTTTTCTTTTGAACTGTTCTCTAGATTTCTGCATGTGATAATTCTGATTTGACAATGTGTACATTCGACCCTGTTCTCTTACAATTTTTCAAAAGCACTGTATGAGTTGAAATTTTCTCTGAGGTTTTATTTTCGTGATTTTCACATTCATGATTTGGCAGAATTGTGTGCATGTTAAATTATTTGCTATTACAGTACTTCCCATTGCACTAGAGTGCAAAATCCACTCTTGAAGATCGCTAATATGCATTCTCAGTAGCACAGTCACGAGCGGTTTCCCCAAAACAAATCTGGTCTTAAGACCTGAAACTTTGGTGTATAGTGACGTCATATCTATCATCGTAAGGTCATACGACCGAAATTCATGTGGCGTGTGGTGGCCTTTACATACTCTCTTACCTCAGCAGCTATTGCAGTAATATTGGCGACCTTGCCCTCAGTGTCAGCAACCCTCTGAGATGTGAGTTCCCGAATCCTTTCTGCTTCCGATAGGTCATACTCTGTGTTGTCAATTTGAGATCTCACAGAAAGAGCTTCTTGTCTGTTTGAGAACATAAGAGAAGTAAGTGAGGAGAATATTACTCAACGGCTGCAGGGACACCAACAGAAAAGTGTACCCTTTGCTGAATAAATTTGGTTGTGGAGTACCAGCATATTTATGTATCTATTTTTGTTATTATTTTTTTTTTTTACAAACTTTGGTTTTCTGCATGCTCCTCCATCTGGAAATGGGCGCAATCACTCAGAAAATACTTTGCTCAGATATTAATCATTATTAATTTATGATTCTTTGATATCATGTGTGTATTATTTGTATATTTCATGGTCAAATCATTTTCACTTTATGTTCAAATCGTGAAACCTTATGTTATTTAAAAGGAAAATAAATAAATTGATAAATCAATCAACACTGTAGATTTTGATAATCATACAGAACATGAAAGATAATATCGAATTAGGATCTTATAGGAGTTAGGAACTTAAATTTGCACAAGAAATGATTAGAAGTGATCTTACATTGATTATAGTGCATAAGAAGACTTGGGGATTTTTTTTTCAATATCGAGCATCCCCCTGCTGAATCTCATGACTACCTCCCCCAATGGAGGATCACAGTATTTTTTTCATTTTGTCTTTTTTCAAAAAATCACTCATTGGACAATCCCTTTTCATGTGACACATTCAGTTTACTGACAAAAAAGAAAAAGAGTGGGAACCCATTTTTCAATAACTGCAAAATTCATTTTGTAAGGGTTCCTCTGGGTCTTCCCCATATAAAATGGTCAATATCTCAGAATGTGCAAAATGTAGATTGTGTATTCTTCCATGGGGGCACCACTGTAGATGCCCACATTTATTTCAACTTACACCCTTGCAAGCTATTTTCATTGTAAGTACTGATCCCATTGAAACCTTGCATGTTCTGACCTTCATCGGCACATGGCATTACATGTCAGATCGGCTGTATAGACGCCAACCAAAAAATCATATTTGTGATTTTTTAGACATATAGACCTATAGATGTGTGAATACCGAACGTCATTTGGTATTGTCTATTCATGACTCGCATTAACGAGAAAAAATATTTTGTTCAATTGTCTCACCCATGCCAAATCGTATGGCATGTTGATCTAGATTTCTAAAGAATGTTTCTATACAACATATATTGAGATTGGTACCGCTCATTTAAACGTAATTGACAAAGAATACGATATTTGGTTGGCATGCCTGCTGCTGTGGTGTCACTTCAACAAGTAACAGGAATTCAGGGTTCTTAGAGAAATTTGAAAACAGAATTCCCTGACTTCTCCAGGATATTTCCTTGACTAAATAGCTACTGTCCTTTCTGGCATGGTTTCCAAAGTCACATACGTTATGATGGCCTCTACCTCCCCCAACAGCTATCCGTTATGAATTTTTGTGTTAAGTGAAATAAAAATTGGATGAAATCAAATCTGTTCTACCCACTATCATACACTAGACATGTACAGGTGCATGTATCACCATTAGTATGCTAGTGCTGTTTCACCATCAGGGTACCATTTTCATATCACCAACACCCAAAATTAAAGATATATTCTGGTATTTGTTAAAAAAATAAAAATGAATGTTCACAGAATCCCACAAAATGTGAGAAGAATGTTCAGAACTATGAATAAATAATATGTGCCAAAGTGTTTTGCAAGAAAATGTATAATGGCAGAGAAATGTGCAAATAAAGGGTCAAAATTGGGCCATGTCGGGCCGACAGATTTTATACCAGTCCCACGCGCTGCTTCCTGTGTTTGCTGCAGTGGACAGAGCACGTGGAGAATGACATAATTTCGCTTTTAACCGGTTTGAGGTTATCATATTAGTTTTCCCTTGTCTACACAAGTCACGTTGTGCTTTGTTTGTAACATAAGATTATTTCAATCATTCATTTTTCTAAATTGAAGTTCTTTGCAAGTACTCGATATTCGCTTTAACCAGCGTTCAACGACTTTCCATAAACTTTCAACATTCCTTGATTTTACCCTGACTTTCTATTACCACCAACTTTTTCTAGGATTTTCCATAATTTTCCATGACTGTAGAAACCCTACAAGAGTCCCCTAAACATCACTGAACCCTATTTTTCATACTCACAAGGATAGTCTAGCTGTGCTCAGACTGCTCACTGCAGTCGTCAAGGTTGCCGTGGAGTTCTCCAGGAGCGGTATAACGGCTGCATCCGACAGGCCCGTACCGTTGATCTGCTCCACTAGTCCCTGCATGTCACTGGGTGCCCTAACGGCCATATTAAGTGTTGCCTCGGAGGCTGCCCTCGCCTGTTCACTGCTGTCCTGGGCGTAGTTCAGGTCAGAGAGCTGGGTGAGCGTGTCCATGTAGGATTGGGTGATGTTGGCTTTACTAGCCAGTGCTATATCCTAGAATTGTAAATAGATTGCAGGTTAAAAAAGTTGAAAAGATTTTCAAGGAATTAAAAATCATGGTACAATAACCATATCCATCATGTATGGCATTGCACTCTCTGATTTTCATAGCTATATATAGGAGAATAGATATCGAGTTCCCATCAACTTTTCATGATCTGATTCAAGGAAGTAATATTCCTTGTATCACATCACAATTGCTTATGCCTTCCATTTCCATGACATTTTGTCTGGCGAAAATTGTAATGGAAAACAAGAAGTATTTCATTTCAAATAAACACAATATACACTATTTTATATGTCATCCCATTCACTTACTTCCCATCCCGCGCATGTGCCCTCACTGTGAGCAGAAGGGAAATAGGAAGTAGATAAATAACTTCATTCAAACAATATCTAGAAACACATTCCCTCTTATTATGTAGAGAAATGTCGAACACCTGTTGCATCTCTTCAGTGAATAAACATGACAGTTTCTTTATGTTGTGTTCATGAAGCTATAGTGAAGGCCTGAATAAAGTTGTTAGCTTTATCCAATTTCTTTGTTCCTCTTTAGTGCATTTTTGACAAAGAAACAGCAAACACTTGAATTCTGTAGAGTTTGATTCATACCTTGTAATTCAATGCTGCAGAGAGTGCGTTTCCCGCTGCAGACATTGCTCCTGTAGCATTGAAGCGTGCCACCTCGCTCCTGTAAGCCCTCTGTTGTGAGAGCGCCCTCTCACCCACAGCCTCTTGGTAAGCACCTCTCGCTGTCTGATTAGCCTCCTGCACCAGGTTTTCTGCTACAGAAGCATTCCTGGCAGCAACATCCAATGGATACTCAGCCTGGGTTGAGTCTATCAGACGCAGACGCTGATCATTGACGATCATCTCACCTTCCCGGGCTGGCTTGGCGAGGATCTCCTCCACCGTCATCCGTTGCTGCGAGGCGCCCTCAACGTCGACCATCAGCGAGTCGACCTCCGCGATCAGCTGCTGAGCCTGTGCCTCAAAGTCTAAGACGGCCTGATATAAGGTCCGCACAGAATCCCAATGTCCAGAAGCTTCTTCGAAGATGCCATCTATTGTGTTGGTCACTGCTAACAGTTCCTGGTCAAGGATGGCTGCGTCCCTTTGGACACTCTGCTCCACCTCGACTGTACCATCAAAACTGGACGAGTCAGATAATAGGGAAGTGATGCTGCCCTCTAGAGCTGCCATGCTGTCTAAAAGAGCTGTTTTGTTCTCGATAGACTCTGATATCTAAATTTAGGAAGGATTATGAAAAAAGGGGTTGACTAATAATCATTTTACTTTCTTGTACTGCATGTGGTCAATCTGGAAAGGATAGTCTTTTCAGTTTCAGTTCAGTTTATTTTTATTTCTAATCAAATCTAAATAGAATACAAAAACCAATTACAAAGTTCCATATAAATCATGATACATAAACAAATTTATACATTAAAAGTTAACATGGGATACAATAGTAACATCTAACAACAAAAGAAATAATGATGGGACTGGTAATGGAGGGGTCTACTAAAAAGCTGAGCTTGCAGAGTGAATACCCCTCGAAAATCTTTACTCAATATCAAATCAGAACATCTGAAAAAAAATCAACATTCTGATATTCATTTGCTTGATGACCTGCCATTTCATGTTTTTTTTTAATAGTGGACCTAATAGAATGCAGATAAGGTTTCTCTTGTTTAAATATTTTGTATGGTTAACATCTTTATTACATGTACATTAAGGGGCTAAATTAGTCCCTTTAATAATGGTAGTATGTAATGGATATAAAACTGCTTAGACCTTTAATTTTCCAATCGTTCAAATTGCCTGAGCTCCCCCATTATACAGATTTCCTAATATGTTTATACCTGTACCTTGCCTCTTAACTGAATTTCAATTCATTTCCTTATGTTCTACTCCAGAAAAAGTCATTTCCATGTGTCATTCACAATGTTTTCATTGCCGTATGATGTCGTATTTTTATCTCATTCTGATGTGATTTTGGAATTATAGATATGAATCATTCCACCAGAGGCCATTTGACTTTGCTGATCGCCCACATTCTTAATTTGTTGTACTTTTTCGATGTAGCATCCATGTACATTGCAGTAATGTTTTCTTTACGTTAATGGAAATGCAAATGAACAACCAAATTTGGATAATAATTGGAAAGGAATATCCTCAACTTACCATAAGGAAAGAGTTTTGGATATTAACAAGATTCTGTGTCTGCAGATTGCCGTCATCTATTACTTGCGTTGCTGATGTGAGGTTGCTCCTTATAGCACTGATCACCATACCAACGTCATCCTGGGTCATGTTACCATAGTTACCAAGAAGCCCTACAACAATAACAATAAAATTACGAGTTATGAAACAGATTGAAGTTCTACAAATATTGGGATTCTTCAGTCAGAGCAAAGTTCACTTTTGTAGGGTTTCAATTAAAAGGGCAAACTTTGTCTCACTTTAAGTGGAAAAAGAAAAAATGCCTTTTGGGGAGTATCTACATACTACAAGTAGGTAAAAATGTCATTACAAATGACTTATTTGTGTACAAATGAACACGCATCATACTTTTCTAGACAAATGCAAATTTTCAAAGATAAGTATGGACAAAAAAATTGAAGCCAATTATTTCAGATAAGATATCCTTCACTCCATACATGAAAACCACGAAACATAAGCTGCAATTTGGGATAGTGATTTAGAGTGTTTGTAAACAATATTCCCCTAAGCAAAAAGGTTACAAATACAGTTAGGGGAGAATTATAGCATTTTGAAATATTTGGGCCCTGTAACATAAAAGATGCAATCAATCTTATGACAAATATTAATCGTCAGTCTATGGAAAAGTATTTATCATAAAGACATGATTGATTTTTTATTAATTATATCTATTTTACATGTATGTTATTGGCCCTTGGTGTAGGAAAGTGCATTAGCGATGTAAAAGAAATTAAAGTGTTAATACAATTATCTACACCTAAAGTTAAAACTCTTAGGATCATGAAATAATGTTTGACTTAAGTACTGTAAGAGAGATTTGACTTCCAAGAGGTACTGGTAAATAGCACGTTTTGTATTATTTATTCCAAAAAATCCTATCAACTTGGGCAATTATTTAACTAATCAGTTTGATTTCAGCAGAAAGCAGAGTTGGCTATGATTCCAAACACTACATGTATATCAAGATTAAATTAATTTACAGAATATAAAGCATCTAAATTATTAATCAACCCAAAAAACATGATACATGGTTAATTTCATCATATTTCTTTTGTTATGTTTTAATTTGGAGGAGGAGGCTTCATTTTAAAAATATGACATGACTGTCAGAGAATACATTTAGATGAAGACTTTCAGGTACCAATTAAATCAGAATTCTGGAATACATGTACTTAGGTCATTGCAGTTAAGGATGGCTATGCATTGTATGTATTCAGACTCAATACCATGGCCTTATCATAGATCAGATAATCAATAATAATAATAATAATAATAATAATAATAATAATAATAATAATTAATAATAATTACATTTATAAGGCGCTTTATGCAGGTGTTTCAAAGCACACAGGTGGTCTGTCTAATCATAATATCGGTAAAAAAAAAAATCACTTTTTTATTGATCTATATAAATATGGTTTGCATTATTTCAACAGAGCATTTTGGATTAACATAGCTAGAAAACAGGAAATATCATGCAGGTTTACAAAACATTACATGTTAGCAGCCAAAATTTGTATATTCACGATTATAGCCAATTATTTTACTGTTTTATATTCTATCTTAGAAATGATCTCCACTGAAGCAGTTTACAGATATACTCTTCAGAATCAATATATTTAGTTTTCATTTACTTCGATCATAGAATACTTTCAGGACCATGATGAAAAACAGCTGTGCTGATCGTGTGCTTTTTTTTAATCCTGAATAAAGATCTTGAATATATATATATAATACTTTCTTTACAGGTTTCCATAAAGTGGTCTTGTTGCTATGACGATGCACTCAGCAAGGTGACATGTTTGCACAATATTTCCAGCATTCCTGGTTCTTCGCATGCATAGCTGAAATGTGGACTTTGTTTCCCAAAACAAACTCTTCAAGGCTAAGATAAATTTGGAAAACATATACAAAATAATCTAGAACCACTTTATTAAGGACCATGTGATCTTGAAATCTACCTTGTAAGGTAGTTTTTAAATTGTACTTGAGAGTACCAAATGAGTACAAGGGCAACATAAACGAGGCAAGTTTGAAGTTGTAAAAACTACACAAGGCTAAAAGATTGTTTGGATGCCCTCACAATGATGTTATTGGAAAAATGGCGCCGGTCGGTCTGGTAAAGGTGATTTTTTTATTATTCCTTTTGAAATTTTTTCAACACAATTCACATAATTCATTAAGAAAGGGAGTGAAAGCCCAAAGATCATCTGAAATTCAGTGTAGGTTTTCGATTTGTATTCCCCATGTTTATTGATAATTTTCATTGGATCTTTCGTGTGTAAAGTAAAAACAAAAACAAAAATACGTTTAGCTTGGGCCATTTTCAGACAGTTGCTCAGTTGAGGGCATCAAATCAATTTTTTTTCCTAATCGGCCATTTCATGAGAGATTGGGTGAATGAAAAAGAAAAGAAGTTTGACTCACCAAGCAGACGTCGCCGTTCTTCTCCCAAAGACTCCCCTAGTATCTCTAGCTCTTGTCTCCAGTTCTGGAAACACTCTGGGCATGGTTCACAGTTTGGAAAGTTACCTGTGAATAAAAAAATAGAGCACTGCATGAAATGTAGCACTGTGCATACAAAGCTTAATACCATTATACCTTTTTCACTTTCAAATCATTTGTTTGACATATGTTACTTGATTTGGTCTATGTTTGCCATGGCATTTTGAATACATGTTATACAGACTCCTTAGTGTATATTCAACTACCGATTGGGTTACTCTTTAAATAGATATTTATAAATAATGAAAATAAGCAAATAATTCAATTGAGTGGCTCACCTTTTTCTGTTTTAGGACAATGTATTTCAATATTAAACATTCAAGCCACAATAGTTTTTAGTCAGCACAACAGGATATAACTATTAATATGAACTACATGTAAAAATCAGATTTAAAAAATGGCAATTCATTTAAAGAATGTTCCAAATATCAGTGACAGATATAAAGGATTTATAGAATTGCAATGAGAATGGGTTTCCTGCTGAATGAAATGAAGGTGTTCTTAAAAATGGCAATGTTTTGATAAACGGAGTCAAAAGTCATCAGAAAAATCCTACTTTCACTGTACCTTGAGGAATCAAAAATCATATTTTGTCCCACAGGTCTCATTATAGACACTTCCATGGTCACGCCTATGGTGATTTGAGCAAGGGAAGGGAGTTACATCGTTTGAACTTACCAACAAATATCTCTTCTACAACTTGGACAGCATCTGTAAGAGAGAGGAAAAAAGTGAATTTCATTCATTGTTTTACACCAGACACAAATGTTCTAGATTCCAGCCTAAAACTTCAACCTGCCTATATCAACCACCTTAGGGTGACCTAAGAAGTGGTCTTCAACAGATGGTGGTCTCTATAGACAGGTAAATTTACATGTAAGTTGCATTCTACGGAGTCAAGAAACGTGATCTATATGGACAGGTTGTTTTTCTATACAGGTGGTCGCTAAAGCAGGTTTGACAGTACTTAGACTGCCAAGTTTACTTGTACTCCCATTTAAAAAGTAAGGTAAAATGAACTTGTCTGCAAATTACTTTTATTCTTTTGAGTAGTTAATAAATAATGAACACAGCGTAAGGAGAAGAGGAGAGTGATTTGTGCTACATGATTTTCTTCCCAGTCCCTGTCTACCGTTCATGCTCATGAACTTAATGTACTATTTAAACCAATAATGTATCCAAAATGGTACCATTCCATACACAAAAACACCACTGAAAATATCAGAAATTTAGCTACTGATATTCCTGAATGTTTATTTGATATTTCACCCTTCTTTTTCATTATCTCTTGCAAGTACAAGGTCGTAATCACATGAGGGTGCTCAGCTTGCCCGGTTCCAAAAGCACAAACATCAACATCTGCATGTACCTAATCTTGGCAAAATATAGGAGGCGAGATCAACATGCAAGGGCTACCCATATCTCACATTGCACAGTCATGTGATGGCATTTAATTTGATTGGCAGTTACTACCAGTACATGTACCTTCATAAATGGTGGTGAGATCATTCGTTCAGAAGTATCATCTCTTTGCTGGTGTGGGGGTTGCATTTAAAGTCATACAGTGTATGTGGCCTTTTAATTCGCAACTTAATCTATATCTGCAGCATTTTTTCCTTTTCTAGATTATTCTTTTTTGTTATATCTTGCAGGCAAATAAGAAATTTAAAAAAACACTTGACATCTAATTGATTGACATAGCTCTACTCCTTACGCATATGGTGATGAGCATACATCTACGCATTTTCAACCATCATCCCTCAAATGAAATGGGGTTGTTTTGAAGTGCTATGTGACGTCTACATTTGCAATTCAATCTATGTTTACTGCAATTTCTTCCTTTTCTAAATCATATCATTTTGTTATATCTTTATAAAGTTCAAGAAGACACTTGCCACAGACACGTGTTGACCAGTCACGTGCACGCTTGGCTTGCTCATGAGCAGGGCTTAACCCTATTTTAACTGGGCTTTTTCAGACCAAGTTTATACTGGGGGGGGGGTCAATTTGACCCCCCCCTTCAGATCTCGGCCGTGGATCGCGCGATCGCCGCGAAATTTTGCACGCGCATAGTGTAGAATGTAAGCTACACGACTGTATAGTTTGATTTTCTGAAAATTTATGATTTCTATTTTTGATTAATTAATTATGCAAATTTATGCATGAAATCTTTTTTTCTGTTCTATTTCACTCATTGAAGCTCCTAGAAAGCTCATTTTTGGTATGAATATTCTCCATATTATTCCTCACATTACTACTTGGAAAAAAATTTGGTGTGACATGGTATTTCTTATGTTTTTTATTGTTTTATGAATTTCTTATGTATTTCTCTGTTTTTTCGACCTTTAGTTTTCTATTGTTTTTTAGATGAAATTTATTGCAGAACACTTTTGAAGCATATTTATGGTAAAATGAATTAATTATAACCCCTAAAATTGAAAATAACTAAATCTTTATGAATTCAGACTGAAATCCCAATTTACATTGACTTTGTACACAAAATCACGTTTTTGAGCGATTTTTGGTCTGATATGCATGTACAAAAAGTGGCGCGGCGACATAACCATACGCCCGATTTTCGCGAAAATAGTCTTAAAAGTTGCGCAAGACTTGAAAGTAAAAAGTCAGCGAGTCTCGCTGTGAAAAAATTTTGCGCGGCGGCGCGATCACAAAATTTGTGGAGGGGGGGGGGGCAATTTGACCCCCCCCCCCCCCAGTTGGAATAGAGTTAATTGTCAGCAAATTAATTCCAAATTAGTAATCCCCAAAACATGCGTAAATATGTGTAATCCCCTTTACATCTATCCAACTAACAATACCTAGAAATATAAAAGGATGAAGTATTCATTTACTATCACAAAAGATTAAAAGTGGATCATCGCTCAGAAAGCATGTGGGGCTGGGCCACAGATCATGGTCTGCTCACCGAAATTCCCTGAAGATGTTTACCGTCGCATGGAGGGTTACAACCAACCAAGTGATAGGTGCGTGCTTAGAAATTATCATTGTTAGATTGCTTGTATCTTGAAATCCAAAGGCCCAAGTGATTCTAACTTTTGACAAAGACTTAGAATCGGTTCTGGCTGAAACTAAATTTCATATTGATTCTCAGCAATATTAGTGTGAGTCGTTGCCCTCACAACCCTAATTTTCCTAGGGGAAGACCATAATGCTCCCAACCCTTTCATGGCTCCATGCCACTGATTTTTTTCCTTTGCTTTTGGCATAATTGTGACTTCATTCTTTCAAGTCTCACACAACTTTTGAGACCAAATTCTAGACAACCGGATATACGACTTCCATGCTACACATGTTTGAAAATAAATTGTCAGGTCAAAAATGGATAAAAAAAACAGAAACCATAAAGGTATGCAAGTTTGGGGCCTGTAATAAACCTTGGATGCAGATTTCCCCCACAGTATGAATGTGGCGATACCACATAAGAACATGAGAATTGGGGTAATATGAAGATATAATGGCATTTTTTCTTTTTTACACTAGACTTTTAATATTTCTGAAATTCTGATATTTTCATGAATAAATAACACAATTATTCGCTAATACGAATCAGGTTAGCTCAAGATGAAAAGAAAATTATACTCACTTTGATCAAGTCTGCCACATCGGTCACATGTCCGTCCAGCGATTGTTGCCAATTCACAGTCGCATTGTCCAGACAAAAGATCACAGCTACAGAGATCCCCATTACATGATGCAGAAGTTGTGCCGTTGATATTGCAGTTGCAAGCTGTTAAATGTTTTAAAATTACAAACAAAATTTATTTAAAGTAATGTAGATCCTTCTAACTTGACGATGAGAAACAGAATGGCCCCAAATAAAAAGAGTTACAGCAATCACATGTCCACCCTACGATCGTTGCCAATTCACAGTCACACTGTCCAGTCACTAGATCACAGCTACAGAGATCCCTATTACACGATGCTGGGCTCGTGCCATCGATATTGCAGTTGCATGCTATTGAATGTTTTTTTTAATAAGGACAAATAAATGTTAGTACATGTAAATATAGATCCCTCTTATTTCTCCGGCCGATTGAAAATTGAAGAAACATGGCACTTTGATTTTGCTACAAAAATATTTCAAAAATATACATAAGGTAAAATTTTTAAAACTACTCAACAGCTGAAAGAGAGTGAGAGAAAACATGACAACGAATAGCACACTCTCAACCATTCGCTTGCAATGAAAGACTTATATTCATAAAAATATTCACAGTATGCAATTATTCCAGAATGGTTAGCATCTCTGAATTTCAAAAATAATAATTTATCTGTTGGTTTTCCACACCCCTTTGTCTTTACCTATTTATCTACTTCTCCTTTCGTTTTCTTTCTATATTTTCTCAACTCTTTTCTTGCATGGGTGCACCTATGTTCACCCATAGTCTTCTACTTGGCTTTCTCACCTTCCCTTCACCCCTCTGAACTTTCACACTTCTCTAATCCCTTTATTGTTTTGGCCCAAGCTCCCTACAGCTGGTCACCTTTCTTTTGTTCAAGCATTGGAGTTCCTTTATTCGTCCCTCCTTGCTTTGTGATTGGTTGCCCTTCACATCCTATTCTTTCTTTCTTTCTCTCCACCTCCTCGTTTAGCTTTTTCTATATACTTGTGTGTTCACTTCATTTCCTTGTCATTTTGCTTATGATTAAGATTCTGCTAGGATCGAAAGCTCAAGCTCCTTTGTGACTTCATTTTACTCCACAGCTCTCCATTATTGGATAAGAAGTTTCAGCAGTTCTTTTTATTAAAAATAATAATGAACGGCTTTGATATAGCTCTTATTAACTCTTCACGAGAATTTCCTAAGCACTCTACAATTGCAGCATTATTACCCTGGTTTTAACAGCTAGTGCAGCTATTAGGCGTATAAACTATGTCCTTTTTTATCCACAGTATAACGATGTACTATAGACTTACCAATACATTCCTGGTCGATGTCATAATATCCCATCATGCAATTGTCACATTTTTGTCCGGTCACCAACGCTTTGCAGCTACACTGACCATCGAGCTATAATTTATGGATGACAAAAAACAAGAAGGTTAATTGCACTGTGACTAACATGCAATAGTCAATTAAACACAAGAATATTAATCATTTAATATGAAGCCAGAACTTCTCAGGAC
>BQKZ01004817.1:0-29962 GCA_036244855.1 Temnopleurus reevesii | reverse complement strand
GTGTCTCTCTCGCGCACGGGCACGTCTGTTTTAGCCGACTACGCATGCGCGCAAAAATAGTAACTTTTTTCCCTAGGGAAAAAAATTACTATTCGTCTGTTTTAGCCGACTACGCATGCGCGCAATAATAGTAACTTTTTTTCCCTAGGGAAAAAATTCCTATTCGTACTATTCAATGGGAAACGGCTTTATTAGCAAATCTAATCATTTTTCTTGCCTGTACACTGTCAATACAACGATCTTAGTGTAAGGGATATAATGACATTTAAAGTTTGACCTCACGCATAATCAAGAATGGAAATAACATGCTACCCACCAAATCACACTGTGTCTGTTGATCAACCGTTCCCACAGGATGGCAGTCACATTCCGTACAGCCCGATCCGCTGCCAAACCCCCAGGAGTCAGGGGCGCACTCTGTACACTCGTTACCAACAACGTTGGGGTAGCAGTAGCAGATACCGGCATCCTGGGTGCAGTTTCCATACCCCCCTGTCAGGTTGCAGGTGCATTCTACAAATACATGACAACATTTTTTAAATTGATCTGGATTTGTAGTGAATTTGTAGCATTTTTACATGCTTTATGAATATGAGGTGTAACTAGAAAGTTGTAATTAATTGCAAGTAGATGTTTTCAATCAATACGTGCCAATCAAAATCCTTGTTTAATGAGCGTCTTGTTACAAGCAGACTGTGCACAAATGAAAAGTTGTGTTTCAGTTTGAGGTTGATTTGCAATTGATAGCAACTTTCGGAATATATTTTGCTATGTACAACTGCAAAATTTAGTTTATTTCACCTGACAATACAAAAATCATTCAATCTCATGCTTACACGTATGTTGAAAGGTACATCCCTTTTGAGCATTACAAATATAGAAATTTGAATATCTTGCCAAAACTTGACAGGATGCCCAAATAAACTAGATAATAAAATACCCAAAATACTTGCCTCGATACATTCAAATATTGCAATGGATAACCCCTCTTCAACAAAAGTTGTAATTGATCGCAAGTTGCAGTTGATCAGAACGTGCCAATCAAAATCATTGTTTCAGGTGCATCTTGTTATATGTGCAAACCGTGTGGAATGAAAATGTGCGTTACAATTTGCAAAGTTGCAGTTGATTTGCATTTGATTCTTAACAATACTCCCTTGGACATGTTAAAATCTTTGCTGTAGCTCATTTTAAAATGAATTGCATCAAATCTTACCTTGGCAATCGTCTATGCTTCCCCAGTAACCAAACTGGCACACCTCGCATTGATGACCGTTCGTGTTCCCTGTACAGTTGAGGCACTGGCCTGTCATGCTGTCACATACTGCTGGGCTCAGGTTGCAGGAACATGGCTGACATCGACCACCATTATTCTGAAATGAAACACATAAACTGGAGTAAATGAAACACATAAACTGGAGTATATATACATGTAACTCTGCCCAAGTCAAATCTATTTGGGCCACAAACATCTGTTCAACTTGGAAGAAATTTTACTTAGGAGAAGTGTTCAAAAAAAAGTTTATATGTTTTTTTTTTTAAAAATCACATTGACTTACAGTGTACATTGTGGATACTATTCAACTTACATTTGTAGATATGTTAAACTTAGAGTTTACTGTACTTGTATTCAAAATCACCCCAAAAACCAGAATACTACATGTGAAAGCTTTGATACAGTATGTTCAGAGCAGTTACATTAAATTATTTATATTTCATGCAAATTCTCCCTACACATATAGCCGATATCACCCGATATCACCTTGTGATATCGATATCACGCACTTTGGCTTTGGCACGCTCACTTCCGGGATAAAGCGTGCGCCATCTTGATTTCACTGTATACTATCTACGAAATTTCAATCTACGATCGTCGCCGAATAATTTGCAATTTTATTACATCTCTTCCACGGTCAAACATGGATCGACGCGATAATGAATTTCGACGAATGTCTGTGTCTCAATTAAAGGACTTTCTAGCTCTGAGAAATGTTCCTACCACTGGAAAACGAAAGAATGAACTCAAAACTCTCTGTCTAAACTCTCGAAACTCTCTGTCCAAAATTGTTCCAATAGAAATACCTCGGATGGGTATTTGCATTGCCATCCAGTAATATATCACTCTTGGAAAAATGTCTTGAACAAATCCTGGAGGTTGAACTTGATTCGAAATGATCTTTTCTTCGAAGGAGATTTTTCCAAACTCGACGCTGTTACGGGTTAGTTGGAAACTTCACCCAAGTCACAGATCTCATCCATGGGTATTGAGCGTAATTCCTTCGTTTTGCGTCGGAAGCCCAGCATTGGGCCGCTTCGCAAAAGAAACCCATATAACAAATAAATGCAGATATGAAAGAAAAATATATAAAATGATGCTTGTATTCACAAAAATCAATGAAAAAATATGACACTACAAGCCGCTGACGAAGTTTACCGTAGAAAGCAATACAATTTTTAAAACGCGCGAATGTTACCGGAAGTACCTGTGCCAAGAATCTGGGCCAAAATAACTAGTGCGCCGCACGCGTTCAGATTCGGAGAGCTATATGCGAATCGGCAAGATAAAACTTTTAACACGCTTTCTGGCGATGACGACTCAATTTGGTGACATTGTGTAAAATTGAAGTGCTCTCATATTAAGAGAAGTAAGTATTAAACCATTTTAATGTTGCCAATTTATGGATGAAATAGTGATTAGCTTGGCTCGAATATAATTCCTGTCCTGCATGGGTTATAAAGACAGGTTCTCCTTACCTGGATATCAGAGGGGACTCCAAAGTAACCCTCAAGACAGAATTCGCAGAACTCCCCGCCATGTCCTTCTGCACAGTTGATGCATGTGCCGTTACTATCACAGGTAGCAGCGAACGAGTTGGTGCCAGGCACGCCAGGGCATCGGCATGGTTGGCAGTCGGCTGGAANTACTATCACAGGTAGCAGCGAACGAGTTTGTGCCAGGCACGCCAGGGCATCTGCATGGTTGGCAATCGGCTGGAAAATAATGATATTTGAAGACAATGTAATAGAATGACGGCTAAGCAGCAATTAAACAGAGAAAATCTGATTTCATGCCAATGGGGTAAATAGTCTACTTTCAATTAACAACCATTCTACTTTCAAGCACTTTGAGGCTTAATAGTTTATCATGAGATCCTGGCTATCTTGCACAAATATAAAAAGCCAACCAGGGTAAAAAAAAACTTAATTTTAAATATAGCGCTCTTTTCACATTTTCCTCTTGGAAAATAGCCCATGTAATATATTTTGTGGGGGCAATTTTTGAGCTCACAGGGTTATTTCTAAGGTCTAAAATGCTAATCACCCTTGGTCCCATGTATATTTTAAGCTGAAGCCAAGGGAGGTATGCAAGTAACTGTACTTTGTATATCCTGTTCTTTGAGTCTAAACTTGAAATTGGACTAATTTTTTTGTCTTGATTTGCTTATCATTTTTACATATTATGCATTGGCCGTGTGACGGTAGCAACTGAGCATTGTTGCATGAAGGTGTAGAAATACATAACAATAATTCAAAGGATATTCCATTGAAATACATGTTAATAGAAAAGCATGCTTCATCAAATGTGTATGTCACTGAGTTCATGCAACAGTACCCATTGGCAAGCGTCATTTTGAAAAGTGAGATTTTTTTTTAGTTTTGACCTCTCCATATTAGTTTTGTCCCATTCTGTGTATATTTATCTTCTATCTACATAAAAATCAATATCTTTTTATTTTCAGTTTTGACCAGAATTGGCAATTTTCCTCAAAAAAGATAATAATAAGTGAAACCCATCAAAATCCATTCATTGAAAGTTCATGTGACAAATCACGTGTAGTCACGTGCGAAAATTAGATTTTATACTGGGATGTGGTCTGAAGAATAGGAAATCAAATCATGATCAACTAGATCCTTTTCAACAAAAAAATTATTCTATGAATAAATATGAAGTGAATGCTTTAATAAATGATTTCCTAGTAGCTCTTTTCATCTTTATTTAGTTCAAAGCTATTTCAAATTCCGCATACTGACAACCAAAAAAGTTAGAACCTTGGAGGAAGAAAATCTTCCTCCAAGGTAGAACAGAGCCTATTTTAAGACCAGTCATAAAAAGCTAATGTCTTATACTGGTTTGATCGTCGTATATTTGGATAATATACATGTACTTAGATTCTGCAAAATGGACTGCATGTCAAAATTTACAAGGGAAATAAGATTCACATGCTTCCTTTCACTTNACCATCTTGATTTCACTGTATACTATCTACGAAATTTCAATCTACGATCGTCGCCGAATAATTTGCAATTTTATTACATCTCTTCCACGGTCAAACATGGATCGACGCGATAATGAATTTCGACGAATGTCTGTGTCTCAATTAAAGGACTTTCTAGCTCTGAGAAATGTTCCTACCACTGGAAAACGAAAGAATGAACTCAAAACTCTCTGTCTAAACTCTCGAAACTCTCTGTCCAAAATTGTTCCAATAGAAATACCTCGGATGGGTATTTGCATTGCCATCCTGTAATATATCACTCTTGGAAAAATGTCTTGAACAAATCCTGGAGGTTGAACTTGATTCGAAATGATCTTTTCTTCGAAGGAGATTTTTCCAAACTCGACGCTGTTACGGGTTAGTTGGAAACTTCACCCAAGTCACGGATCTCATCCATGGGTATTGAGCGTAATTCCTTCATTTTTGCGTCGCAAGCCCAGCATTGGGCCGCTTCGCAAAAGAAACCCATATAACAAATAAATGCAGATATGAAAGAAAAATATATAAAATGATGCTTTTATTCACAAAAATCAATGAAAAAATATGACACTCCAAGCCGCTGACGAAGTTTACCGTAGAAAGCAATACAATTTTGAAAACGCGCGAATGTTACCGGAAGTACCTGTGCCAAGAATCTGGGCTAAAATAACTAGTGCGCCGCATGCGTTCAGATTCGGAGAGCTACATGTATAGGCGATAGGGAGTATTGGCAAGATAAAACTTTTTAACACGCTTTCTGGCGATGACTACTCCATTAGATAACAATGTGCAAAATTGAAATACTCAAATAAGAGAATTAACAATTCTAATGTTGCCAATTTAAAGATGAAATAGTGACTTGTCTCTAAAATAATTTTTTTTTCTGAATGGGATCAAAAGACAGATTCTTCTTACCTGAATATCAGAGGGGACTCCAAAGTAACTTTCAAGACAGAATTCGCAGAACTCCCCACCATGTCCTTCTGCACAGTTTATACATGTGCCGTTACTATCACAGGTAGCAGCGAACGAGTTGGTGCCAGGCACGCCAGGGCATCTGCATGGTTGGCAATCGGCTGGAAAATAATGATATTTGAAGACAATGTAATAGAATGACGGCTAAGCAGCAATTAAACAGAGAAAATCTGATTTCATGCCAATGGGGTAAATAGTCCACTTTCAATTAACAACCATTCTACTTTCAAGCACTTTGATGCTTAATAGTTTATCATGAGATCCTGGCTATCTTGCACAAATAGAAAAAGCCAACCAGGGTAAAAAAAAACACCTTAATTTTAAATATAGCGCTCTTTTCACATTTTCCTCTTGGAAAATAGCCCATGTAATATATTTTGTGGGGGCAATTTTTGAGCTCACAGGGTTATTTCTAAGGTCTAAAATGCTAATCACCCTTGGTCCCATGTATATTTTAAGCTGAAGCCAAGGGAGGTATGCAAGTAACTGTACTTTGTATATCCTGTTCTGTGAGTCTAAACTTGAANAGGTATGCAAGTAACTGTACTTTGTATATCCTGTTCTTTGAGTCTAAACTTGAAATTGGACTAATTTTTTTGTCTTGATTTGCTTATCATTTTTACATATTATGCATTGGCCGTGTGACGGTAGCAACTGAGCATTGTTGCATGAAGGTGTAGAAATACATAACAATAATTCAAAGGATATTCCATTGAAATACATGTTAATAGAAAAGCATGCTTCATCAAATGTGTATGTCACTGAGTTCATGCAACAGTACCCATTGGCAAGCGTCATTTTGAAAAGTGAGATTTTTTTTTAGTTTTGACCTCTCCATATTAGTTTTGTCCCATTCTGTGTATATTTATCTTCTATCTACATAAAAATCAATATCTTTTTATTTTCAGTTTTGACCAGAATTGGCAATTTTCCTCAAAAAAGATAATAATAAGTGAAACCCATCAAAATCCATTCATTGAAAGTTCATGTGACAAATCACGTGTAGTCACGTGCGAAAATTAGATTTTATACTGGGATGTGGTCTGAAGAATAGGAAATCAAATCATGATCAACTAGATCCTTTTCAACAAAAAAATTATTCTATGAATAAATATGAAGTGAATGCTTTAATAAATGATTTCCTAGTAGCTCTTTTTATCTTAATTTAGTTCAAAGCTATTTCAAATTCCGCATACTGACAACCAAAAAAGTTAGAACCTTGGAGGAAGAAAATCTTCCTCCAAGGTAGAACAGAGCCTATTTTAAGACCAGTCATAAAAAGCTAATGTCTTATACTGGTTTGATCGTCGTATATTTGGATAATATACATGTACTTAGATTCTGCAAAATGGACTGCATGTCAAAATTTACAAGGGAAATAAGATTCACATGCTTCCTTTCACTTTTGAATATAATTGCAGCAAAACAGGAGAACATTTTAGGTAACAAGTGAAGCCCTTCAAGAAAAACAAACGTGAGCTTAGTAAATGTCACAATATCGACGATATCGTGAGATATCGTTTAATAGCTGGTATTGTCGGTTGCGAGAATTACAAGATAACCACATTTAAGCGCCTTTAGAAGGACTTTCCCTGAATGAGTGATAAGCACTATATTAAAAACAAAACAATCATTATGATAATTAGAAAATACCATATAGATAAATTTGGATAGCAATGCCCTCCATGTACACCTGCACAATATATTTGCAGTCATGAATTTACAAAGTACAATGTACATGTATATTTCTCCATCTCCATTGATTTCTAATGGGATATATCTTAAGTAACAAGTTAGGGAAGCCATTCAAAGGATAATTTGGTAAATGTCAACGAAAAACATTTTCATCAAGAAAAACATCAGCTTGAAGGTTGGTAGCCATTATCTGGAGCCAAGCACCTCTCCTTGCTTCTTATTTTAGCTCTGGTAACCTTTTGACAACCAAAGGATTGCTACACTGGCAATTTCCTATTTTCCTCAATATCTAAAAACAAGAGTAAACCTCTAAGGTATACATTTAATTTGAGTGCACAGGTGTAGGATAATTTTGCGGTTGGTTAGTCCATGAACATTTTCATGGGGTATTGAATTCGCTGGGTAAAATCCATGAAAAACAAATATATCCCAACCTAACAATAAATACAGATTTTTCAAGAAACAGAAAGTGATTACTGCCACATGAGAAAACTTTTAAAAAAGCATAATAAATGACCATATAATCATAATATATTCTGGGGATTATCATTAGAAACACAAATATACATGCGATTGAAACATTGAAAGCGATACTGTGCCACTTCAAAAACGCAATGCGTGAAGTACTGCACACGTTGACTTTTCATACGAATTCTGAAGGATTATTTTTGCAGGTCTTAGATCAACCATTTCATCGTGAAAAGCGCGAAAATTAAACCCCCACTAGAATTCTCCACAATACAGTACATATCAAAGTGAAAGGTAATGACATGAAAGTTTCAGCAGCTATGAAAGATCTTATTGATACTCCTACGTGTATATGATTAGCTTTAATCATATCCGGAGTTCTAAAATATTTCATAGTTATCCCTCTTTCATTTAATACTAGCTTCCAGTTCTGCATTCTTAAACGAAACCGAAACAATTCTGAAAAAAAAAAAAAAAAGATAATACTTTTACTTCTGGCTTAACCAGAATATCCAGTCATTTCTTTTTAAGCGCTTTGTACCATATATTTTGAAAAGGCGCTATATAAGAACTTTTTGTATTGTATTGTATTGTATGATATCAATAGGATTTGTAGACCTCTTTTAATTCCTAAATAGAAACTGCTTCAAAATAAACTTGTTTTAGGTAACAGAGGAAGCCGTTCAAAAGACTAACATCGGCTCAATAAATGTCAAAAGTACAAAACAATTTTCCATTTCTTTAAAGATAAGATTCTGCTCTGAAGGATAAGAGGGTTAGGGATTACTATTCACAGCCACACCTATTTGCATGTTTCTTATTTTAGTTATTCTAACCTTTTGGCAAACAAAGCCTGGTTAATTGTCATTTTTATTTCAACATCCCCTCCCCAGGCCAAGATATATATACAATGTAGTTTATGAGTGGTGCATTTGGTAAGCGTTACAAGTTGGGGTGCATGTACATGTAGATCATCAGTGGAATATAAATGTCATGGAAATGTTTTTTTCAATTTATATATGTCATGGAAATGTTATTGTCCTAATTGACATTTCATGATTTTGTTCTTGTTTGTAGGATTATGGCGATGTCGTTCAAAATCAACTGCAGCTTTGCAAATGGTAAAACGCATTTCCATTTGCGCACGGTATGCGCATCTAACAATACGCGCATGAAACAATGATTTTTATTGGCTCATTCTGATCAACTGCAACTTGCGATCAAATGCAACTTTTGAACAACACCCCTAGACTTTTTTCTTTCTTATTCAATCACTATAGCATGTACAAGGGCTGGCATGTAATCTATCAAAATCAATATGACAGAACTAGAAACAATTTCAAGCAGTATATTTTTTATGAATGATGATGATTTACATAAATGGCAAATCTAATCGTCAATGAAGGTTTTTATCTTGAAAGATTAGCTGATTGAAGAGTGCTTATTAAGAAAGCCCAACATTAACTTGTCTATGTAGAGGGAAGAAATATAAAATGCATTTTTCATTGTTAGCTCACTTGAATTTTCATTTAGATTTTATCCGCAATACTTCATTGAGATTCATAGGATTCCCCTTAAAGGGGAACCAACCCCTGGAATTATCCTGCTCTCATTGAATGAAGAAAAATCAGATGAATAATCAGTTAAAATTTGAGCAAAATCGGACAACTCGTTCAAAAGTTATACATTTTCAAATTCACAGAGCTATAACCAAGGGATCGTTATAGCTCTGTGAATCGCTGATGGGGATCCGTGTGCTCTGAAAATTTGACGGAATCTGTGACGTCATGTGGGACAACTCCTCATTCACTCTGTATGCAAAGACACATTTTCTACTTTTTTTCACCAAAATTTTTGGTAAAGATAGAGAATGTCTTTATCAATTCTGCATGTATTTTGAGAAGAATCATGCTGCAACCTGACTCTAAATTCTACATTAATTCATTTTAAAAAAATTCTATGTACAAAGTGAATGAGGACTTGTCTGGCATGACATCACAAATTCCATCGATGTTGCCGAGCACACGGATCCCCATGAGCGGCAGTGATCGTCAAATCTCTGTGAATTTGAAACTTCATAACTTTTGAACGGATCGTTCGATTTTGCTCAAACTTTTACAGTTTGCTCATGGGATTTTTCTTCATTCAATGTGAACATGACAATTCCAGGGGTTGGTTCCCCTTTAAATTCTTGGTTCTAGTTTTGGAAACTACATCATTAATAAAATATCCTACATGGAATCCGGCATACTTACATGTATCTATGACAACAATGGGCTGATTAGGAATCAATCTCCTCAAATAAAAATACTGTTTTACATGGAAACTAGAGTTTTTAGTTCAAATTGCAAGATAGCTTAGTAACTATGATTCTCATATGTATATTCAAACACAATATAAAGTATTTCCGTAAAATATGAAGAGGGTTGTCTGGTTATGGAACAATAGGTCCCTACACCATGTATTGAACTGTGCGGACGCAACAATCCCAAGTATAGCATTACAATGGAGCATTGAACTGGCATTCAACTTAGTTTTTTGAAAATATACTATATCATGTTTTCAATAAATCATTATCTATCTATAATACACTCTATCTATCTATATATCTATCTATCTAACTATCTATGTATAATCTTTCTATCCAAAAAGCATTGCTGATGTAGATATTCTCAAGGAATTTAAATGATTAATCTAATCCTACATCACAAAACACCCAACAAAACGAAAGCATATCGATGAAACAATTCAATAAAATAAATTATAAAGCCAACTCCCCTACCTGCTGTACCTCCCAGGGCATCACCATAGTAACCATCCAGACAAATTTCACAGAAATCTCCGCCAGTGTTGTCCTGGCAACCGCTGCACACGCCCGTTTCAGCGTCACAAGGCAGAGAGGTGTGTCCATTGCAATCACATGGAATGCAGTCTGAGAAAGAGCCTTCGCCTGGAGAAACCCTGCGGAATCCTGGTGCGCACTGCTCACAGAACTGGCCCTGAGAAATTAAGTAGCATAAACTGTAAAAGGAAATATTGTAAGAGTACACAAATTCTAGCGAATTCACTGAATTTCAGACCTTTTCATGCATAAAGTGAGTTGTTTTCACGTTTTGAAAGATTATGTACACAAGTCTAGGTGTGTCCATTGCAGTCACATAGAATGCAGTCTGAGAAAGAGCCTTCGCTTGGAGAAGCCCTTCGGAATCCTGGTGCACACTGCTCACAGAACTGGCCCTGAGAGATTAAATAGCATAAACTGTAAAAGCAAATATTTTCCGAGTACATAAATTCTAGCAAATTCTTTGAATTTTAGACCTTTCCATGAATTGCAGGGAGAAGCCCTTTGGAATCCTGACTCGCACTGCTCACAAAACTGGCCCTGAGAGATTAAATAGCATAAACTGTAAAAGCAAATATTTTCCGAGTACATAAATTCTAGCAAATTCTTTGAATTTCAGACCTTTCCATGAATTGCAGGGAGAAGCCCTTTGGAATCCTGACGTGCACTGCTCACAGAACTGGCCCTGAGAGATTAAATAGCATAAACTGTAAAAGCAAATATTTTCAGAGTACATAAATTCTAGCAAATTCTTTGAATTTCAGACCCTTCCATGAATTGGAGGGAGAAGCCCTTTGGAATCCTGACTTGCACTGCTCACAAAACTGGCCCTGTGGGATTGAATAAGAGATAACTGTAAAAGCTAATATTTTAGCATATATAAATTTCAGCAAATGAACTGAATTTCAGATCTTTGCATGCATATAGTGAGTTAATATTATGGTTTGAAAGAGGATTATCGTGGTGAAGAATAATTGAGGATAGTTGATATATTGTCTCACGATGTGCAAACGTAGAACATTAGTAGAATGACGTTTCGGGTGCTGTATAATGCTAGCCTTCATCATACTATAATGAAGATAGACCATATAATAATAATAATAATAATGGTGGCTACTTGTATAGCGCACAGGTCCACCTTATCGGTGCTCATGGCGCTGAAAGCTTTAAACTCACTATTACCCGGCTCTAGTTGGCAACCATTACGGCGCTCCGCATTACAAGGAATTTTCTTCCTGCCGTCCCCATTTACCTCACCTGGGTCGAGTGCAGCACAGTGTGGATGAATTTCTTGCTGAAGGAAATTGACGCCATAGGTGGGATTCGAACCTACAACCCTCTGGTTGAAAGGCGAGAGTCAGAACCATTACAATACAACGCCTCCATTGATATTGATGAGTTGATATTGTCAGGGTTTTTTTAAAGATGATGTACAGAGGTTTAGGGGCATTCTAATGAGTGACATACTTCCAAATTCATGGTCGGGAAATTTGCGAAAATAAAACCCCAACCAAAATGTCAGCTTTTACAGTATACCTGTAAAGGAGTACTTTTCATACACATTCATTTGGTCAATTAATGCGAAAGCTTTCTTAGTTATCTCAATGACATTGCCTCTAATACCGTCTTGTCAACCGGCCATAACACCTCATTGGTAATGTCGCAGCAAAACCCTCACTCTCCCCCCCCCCCCCAAAAAAAAAGGCATTTTCATGCTCGCAAATCCCATCAACCTCACCTGGGTAGAGCGCTGCACAATGTGGATAAATTTCTTGCTGAAATGATTTATGCCATGGGTGGAATTCATAACCCAACTCTCTGGTTGAAAGCTGTATGAATCAAAACTACATGCAGCACTTCCATTGCATGCTTTGTTCCGTATTTATTTATGAACACATCATGCACATCATGAAAACAAAATTCATTCTTACGGTATATTCAGGTGGACAGGAACAGTCTTCTACATAGTCAGCTGGAAGAGTTGATGAAGAAGTGTCATTGCTTGCTTCTGTCAATGAAGCATCATGGAAATAGACAGACTGGCCTGGAATCTGCAGAGGAAGAGAACAATCTTAAAAGCATAGAGACTTGAGTGATTTGACAACGACTTAAGAGCTCCCACCCATTTAAATGAAAATGATAGATCTTCTAAACGTCTTTGACATGAAATTGTGGATGGAATTGATCAAAAGTAGAAGAGGTAGAAGAGAATAAGAAGAGAGAAAATATTTAGTTTGAAATGTCAAATGCAGACTTTAAAAGGCAACAGGAGCTTGTGCTTATAGCCTAAATCATATTGCCCCTTCATTCTGGTTGATAAAAAGGTTAATGAAACCTAAGGACAAAGAATTCTATTTACAAAATACTAGTAAGCATCCACCTATCTTTCCATAAAAAATACTTTTCTTTTGGATTTTAGCAATGGAAAAAATTACAGAGAGATGAATAAAATAATATGACAGGTAAAAATGATAAGTGTTTAATAATTTTAGGAGGTGTTGCTCCAAAGTTGCAATGAATTACAAAGTTGTAGTTAGTCACTCGCATCAACCCAAATCCTTGACTCATGAGCTTCTTTATGATTGACCAATAGAAGGAAATATCATCACATCACTTTATGTTGAAGTTGTTCTTCATAATGCAAATTGATTCATGAAATCACCAATATTTCCAATAAATCCAGAAACATACCGTTGTGTATTTGGCCCGTATCCTGATCTCTGCGATGTCGGCAAGAATCCTCACCATCTGTTGCATTGTGGGTCTCGCTCCGCTGATGCTGCCAAGATTCCAGAAGTCCTCATGCAATTTGAACTAGATAAAAAAAAACAGCGATAGATAAGGGGTCAATAAAGGCTTCATTTGGCCCAGAAAACTTACACAATTTCAATGCAGTATTGCATGATTGTACCATTAGCAATAAAGAAATTCATATATGTGGATAATATAAAATTAATTCATGGATAGCAGAACTGATTATCTATCAAATTGGCCTGGTAGACTTATCTAAAATTTGTCAGAAAGGAACAAATTCAAATAAAACATTGAAAACATATTATATAATCAGCAATTATTTTTACACTACAGTACCTCAAATATCTACATTTATAATCAATAATTATTACCTTACTGATATTTTAAGGCATTAGCATTTCCAAAAATAGAACCTCCTCCTTGTTTATCAATAATGGCAAATGCCAATGACTGACAGATACATGCAAGCATTCCCTTCAAGTCATTTTCAACAATAGGTTCAGGAATGAAATTTACTATTTGATTGATAGCTTATCTCCAGTGATCAACATCCTTGTTGATTTGGAATGCAAGTTAGAGAGATGATGTTGTAGATTTCAGTGTAATGAATTTGATTTGCAATGCAGGATGGTGAAGAAATGTTGTTCATTTCAGGAAGGTACATTTCTGAAATGAACAACGTTCTGAGTCATGACCTTTTTAAAAGTGTCTTAAATGCAACATCATGGAGAAATTGGGGTTGTGTTTAAAAACATTCTTCCCATACTTTTTTAAATTGCCTTCTTGTGTTTAAAAACATTTTTCCATACTTTTTTTAATTACCATGAAGAAATTGGGGCTGCGTTTAAAAACATTCTTCCCATACTTTTTTTTAATTACCTTCTTGTTTTTGCACATAATGACAGCATACAAAAGAGACCAAGTTCAACATGTTGTAATGAAAAGTAATGTCAGATGTTGCTTTTAGCACTAGATACATCTGTACGGTACTTTACGCTGATAGCATTCAATCGAAATGAGGTGAGAATTTTTCTTAATCCCGTCAATTATTAATTGTTTATTTGTTAAAGGTTGTGAGTTCCAAGATTGACTGGATCACACCAAAGACTAAAAAACTGGACATTGTGCATTATTTGGCAACTGAACCAAAAAGAGTATTGGCGACTTTCATACATCTGGTCAACTTAGATTCTTACAAATTGCAAGACAATTTACATGAAAAATGCAACCAAGAAGGATGGTTGATGAAACCTGATCAACGCTGGTACAGCTGGACTAATTTGTTTACTTTCACAGGTAGCTTGTTCAGTAGAATAAGCACTTTTATTAGTGGAAGACCTTCATTTACAATAAAGCTTATACCTGTACCATTCATCATACCTGATAAAGAGATGAATTCGTAAGAGGGGACCCAGGAACATATGGCAAGCTAGCAACAAGAGGCTCGCAGTCACACGCTCCAAATATATAAACATCGCCCTCTGTTGACACAGTCTGGTTGTCCGAAGTCGTCTGACTGAGAGTGAAGTCTAGCATCTGACCATAGGCCGTTCGGTGGTCACCATGGTAAAGAGGAGGGGACACAAAGAATAGGTCTGTCGTGTTGCCGGGATCTATCAGTTCTAGTACAAATCTGCATGGTGAAGAGAAGATTCATTTTATACAAGGTATGAAATAGAAACAAAAATTGACAATAAAATATGTGAACAATTTTACAATATAACATACATGTAATTGTCAAATAGTATGACAGAGACATGAGAAGGTTTAAAATCTACGATGGAACGATAATTTAGGAACAGATTGGAAATGCAAAAATTAAAACGGAAGAGTATGAAGAATTTATCCAGTACTTATGATGAGTGGCATGCACGTTAAAAAAGGGTAAACTATGGTCAACAGATCAAGGGTAGGTGACAAAGCTCTCACACAATTGGATCAATGCATGCAATATACCGGTACTTCTCAGTACTGATGCAGGCTTTGTATAGGGGTTTCTTTAAAAAAAAACAATTATTTTTCTCTCTTGTGATGAGATATATAAATATGTTGCTGTATGTGTTGACCGTGGAGGCATCTCAATATTATTTTCGTTACTTATTCCACACCAAAATTACCAACTCTCTAGAAAACTTTGGCATAATTGGAAGGAATGAAGTACTAAAATCAAAACACGAAATTAGCCACTCTTGTAAAACTAGTCTAATAATCTATCAACTTATCAAAAGTGATTTGTACCAAAAAAACATACAGCTCTGGTTTTTATCAACACAATCGTATCGCTCACCTTGGGTCAGTAATTTCCAAGATGGGTTCATTGACAATTTCAATACTGGTTCCATCTCCACGAGAACCCGTCCACCAATCAGAAACAGCGCCCTCCATGTTAAGAAGTGAATATTGGCTCTCGAGACGATTTATGAACCATCCCGTTGCCGAGGTGCAATTAGTGGTATGGGATGAACAGAGGCACTCTATACAGCCACGCCCACTGTACGTGCCAAAGCCATATGTTCCTGTAAACAATAACAATATATGGAAAATTTTATTCTCCATTCTGAAAGTTTTTTCTCTTTATAAAGTCATTAATGAATATGGAATAAAAACTTTACTTCAACACTGTAATACTTAACATTTGGCAACTCATAGTTGTTTTCTTTAAAAAAATGTTAACATGTCATTTCTATTTTAGAGAGAGAATATAATGAGTACCAAAGTTAAAATGGTTTAACAATTTCCAGGTCTTTATCAAATCCAAACTATAAGTGTCGGTGAATGACAAAAAATAAGTTGTTAGAGGAGACAGGTGAGACACATAATGATTGTTAAAGACAGTCATGGTCATTCCACAAAGAAATCAGCTTTTATTCATCCATCCTCATTTATCTCCACCATTCTTCAGAAAAATCATTCATCCTTTTAGGAATTTTCAAATAATGGGTCATATCAATTTACACAATTAATAGATCAATTCCCACAAGAACAAACTGCTGAAGAGTTAACATGTGCTAGAAGGAAAATACAGAGGGGGGAAGTCAACTTACCCTGTGGGCATTCATCACACAGCAACCCAGTAGCTGATGGCAGACAGTTACACTGACCAAGGCTGTCACAACTAGTGTCTACACTCCCCACGGGATTGCAGTCACAACCAACACACCCATCGATCGTCAGGTTGAAAAATCTGGAGAAAAAAAACAATAGCAAGATCCCTGTAATTGTGATTCTAATTCATCAAGTGATTTCTTGCATCATCTGAGCACCCTCGAGTAATAAACTGACCCAAGTTCAGTTCTAGTTCAGGTTAATAAACCATATGTTTCGAAGCAATTCCAAAGTGTTTATCATGTGTCAAAATGCTAATTTAAACCAACTAAGGGGGTGTTGTTCAAAAGTTGCAATTGATCGCAAGTTGCAGTTGATCGGAACGCGCCGATCAAAATCATTGTTTCACGCGCATTTTGTTGAACACTCGTACCCTACGCGTATTAAAATGCGCGTTACAATTTGCAAAGTTGCAGTTGATTTGCAGTTGATTTTGAGCAACACCCCCTAAGTCAAGGATTATTCAATACAGGTTTGCCAAGAATATTTTAAATCCATTACCATATCATTTCCTGGATGATGCAATATAGAACCTGATGCGTAGGACTACACTATATTAAAATAGTCTGGACTTCTCACATTTTTTTTTCAGATCCTTTTTCACTCATTTCCCTGTTATTATGGACCCAACTGGCAGATGTTGTTTCTTTCTTTCTTTTTTTTTTCAATCACTCTGTGCAAGTTTTGTTAAATTCTGTGAATGGATTATTTTTGCTTGTTGGAAGTTTATACAACTTCATAAGAATGATAACGAGTTTAGAAGGTCTGTTGTTAGCAGGACGATGCATTCTTACCCTGGTGCGCACTGGGTACAGTTGAGACCACCAACACCAGTCTTACAGCTACATTGACCATCATCGGTGCAAGATGTCCCCAAGGAATAGTCCAGTGTGAGTATTACACTTATTAACATACACTAGTCTTTCAAAAGCTGATCTTAACTGTAAGAATAATTTTGTGAAATACCGCCCTGGTAGGCTTTCTTATTGCATTCTTACCCTGGTGCACACTGGGTGCAGTTGAGACCACCGACACCAGCCTTACAGCTACATTGACCATCATCAGTGCATGATGTTCCCAAGGAATAGTCCAACGTGCAGTCACATGGTACACAGCCGTTACCTCAAGAAGAAACAAAGAATATTTGATGGTTCTCCATTTTACACAAAATCCAAAGGAAATCATAGTGTATATCTTTTGCATGAATCAATACGGTATGTAATTATATACAAATAAATGTTAATTAAACAAAAACTTATTAATCCATTAGGAATAGTCTGAAGTACAGTGACATGTGACACAGTCTTCACCATGAAACGAAACATTGAAACTACAAAAAAATATATCTAAATGTTCACAAATTGAATTTAAAATTATTTGTACATTAAACCCTAAGAGAATAGTCTGAAGCGCAATTACAACAGATAATCATTAACTGCAACGTAAAGTATTAGAAATTAAGGACAAGAATTACTTCACATTGCATTCTAATCACTTTTCTTTATAAAATTGGCAATACTAGTGTTTTATTGAATTTTGATAAAATGATAAAATGATTATTTCAAATTGAATCTCAATCGCTAAATAGAAATTAGCTGTGGAAAAAGATAGAAGTATTTTAGAAGTTAAAACAGCTTTATGAAAGCAAGCTACTGATTGTTTGTGTGTGATAATTACCTGTAGCGAGTCCATAATGATCAACAGCACACATGTTACATTTGTCTCCCTCAACATTCTGCTTACAATCACAGTTTCCTGTGGTCTGGTTGCATGACTGGGTAACAGATCCATCGGCACTGCAACCACAGTCTGAGAACAAGACAAAGATTTTACTTGATTTATTTCTTTTATTTCAATAACATTTTCACAATTTGAAGATATTATCATAATAATTTGAGAGACGATAACATTTACATAATTGTAATATATAAGACCGATACATGCATGTCTCCCGTTATTGTCCCCTGTAAACTCACTGGAAGAATTCTAGTCATGAATGTTCACTTATGGGGAGAGGATATCTCTCTTTCTAGCCAAATGAACAGCGCAGATGTTCAAATCCTATATCAATTTCTTTTCCTTCTAAATCACCTAAAACTTCTTGCTCTGCCTCACCATCATCCTTTAGTTTTACAATAGAAGGCCAACCAATGATAGTGTCCATTTATCCATCAAAGTGCAAATATATGGTATGTCTCAATTAACTGCAACCGTAAGTTACGGATATCCTTACAATTTTTAGTCTTTTTGCTTATGATTAAGATTCTGCTAGAATCGAAAGCTCTTCTTTATTTAACTTTACTCCACACCTCTTGTATAAGGAGTTTCAGCAATTCTCTTTATTTCATTTTTAGTTTAAAATGTACTTTCCTTACCTGTACAGCCACTGCCTGATTCAATCCCGTAGAAAAACGGAGCGCATGTATCGCATGACCTGGTCGCGACCCCAGGTAGGCAAGGGCATTGACCTCCGTATGATGCGCAAACTGGATCCACATCGGACCCTAGAGGGCTACAGTCACACTCTGTGGACATGAAAAGATAGATATATAATTTTGTTTCATTTATTTCCAAATTCTCAATACAACAACATTTCACAATAATAACACACAAAAACTGAGTACGATAGATGGTCATTTTGAATAAACTACCTATTGATATACAAAATTCATCCTCACTAAACGCATTCAAATCAAAGCTTAAAACATATCTTTTTGACACACCATTATAATTTGTCTACTTTACCACTCATGTCTTTACCTAAATAAGAGTCTTTTTAGCGCAGTAATAATAATAATAATAACCCACATTTGTCTAGCGCCTTATGCCAATGCTTCTAGGCGCTTTACAAGATTTTTAGAATACATCAAATACATACAAATTAAACAGGAACATAACTAACGTAAACATAAACATAAACATATTCAGAGCTTCATTACATACATATTCAGAACATACAGTGGTCAAGGAAGGGAGGAATTGGAATTTAGATCAAAGTAGAATATATTAATATAGTTTCTGCGCTATATAAGTTTAATATATATGAGGGAAAAGGGAGAATATGAAGGAACCTACATGAAAGCATGCTTGTAAAATTGAAGGCCCAAGAAAGGAATTTGGTAAAATTAAAAAACAAAACAGACAAATATAGCATTTACTTGCAAATTTGCATAATCTAAAGGAAAAAAGGGGGCGGGTAGAAGGAAGGACTTAGACAGTCAGAGAGGCAGGGATAGAGAGTGGGAGGGAAGGAAGGATTACGATTCCAATCATATCTGGTTCTTTTATTTTTGCATTGCTTTTATTCACGTTTATTTTGCAGGATTAGGATCAAAAGGTGAATTTACCATCCAGGTGAGATATTTGACCTTCCCTAAAATGCGCTTCATGAAAAGACGCTTTTCAAATGCAAATTATAATTATTTGCTTGAAAGTGCATCCATAGCTATAGCCTGTTTGCTAACTGGCACATAATTTCAAGAAATAAATAATACTCATTGGTAGCTTTTAAACCCATCTGGATTGGGTATACGACAGTGCAGATGAATCTCTCTCTAAAGGTTATCAACTCTGTAACTGGGATTTGAACACTAGAGTTTCCCTAAAGAGTGATTGGGACCTCTATTTTACCAATTAGCATAAGAGCATAGGGCAACACTGATGTTCAAATCCCTGACCTGTAACCCCATCAAATACCCAAGCCATAACGGCAAACTCACTTACTGAACAGTTCTTCGAATTAATTACAAACAACTATATACCGGTATATATATATATACTGAATCTGCAGACAGAACTGTTTTGCTCTTATTAGTGCTCATCAGTGCAGCTCACAGTGAAAAACAAGACAGAATCGAAATGATGAGCCCTTAATCAGAGCCAACCTAACAATTCACAATCAGCAACAACTTGCGAATACCAAAGTGCACATGCTCATTCGAGCGTGCTACGCGTAAAGCAACAGTCTTGCGCCTTGGATAAATCTCCAAGACTACACAAGTCGCACTGAAAATCCTGCATAAAAAGAGTGCTCAACAAAACAATGTTTTGCCAAATGGCACCACAATGTTAAGGAGCGAAATATAGATATATATATTTTAATCCTCATGAAGCATTATAGAAGTGAAATAAATGAAGGAATTGGTAAAAGTTGGAAGGCATGTTTACCTATAGCCCCATCAAAGACCTCAGCCATGATGGCAAACTCAATGACTGAGCAGTTCCCGCCGGAGGACACTTGGGCAGATAAAGATGCTGTCCAACAATTAATCATGTTTGTTCGCAATCCATCACTCGTGCTCATAGACTGGAATATCTCTAGATCTGGAAGCACTGGTAGAAGAACCACCTAAAATACAGAAAAATGGTAAATTGTCTGATTTTACGATGTCTTCCAACCTTAAAATTACACTGTGTTATCTTTTTGAGATGTCCGAGTGTTATCCCTTTTCCTTTGCAGCTTTCCTATTCTTAATGGAAGAGAGTTGATCAGTTATCTCGCGATGTGCAAACATAGGATGTGGGTAGAATGACATTTCGGATGTCATATACCACTAGCCTTCATCGTACAATAATGAGCATTGACCATTCCATCTTGCATGCCAGGAGCAATTGGACTAAACAGATCTAGTGCTTATAAGTATCTGGCATTATGTGGCATTACAAGAAAGCATTTCCTACTTTTGCTCATAATTAAAACTGAGTTGAGTGAAGAGAAATCACACTACACTTATATTGATATTGACAAAATTATCCGGAATTCTATTCTAGCATTATGGCATGAAAATTAATGTTATACTGATTTAAATTGTGTATTTACACATCAAAATCCTATTTAATCATCAGTTGCTGACATCAGATTCGTTAGCCCATTTATTCAATATTTGTAGGACTATACGTAAATAGCAAAACTTCATTCACATTCATTTTCCTTATGACATTGGGCCGCCTTGCCTTTGTAAGGTATTAGCGACTACGGTCCTCTACATCCATCTATTGTCCGTTGATCTAAATAAATCTANGGCAAACTCAATGACTGAGCAGTTCCCGCCGGAGGACACTTGGGCAGATAAAGATGCTGTCCAACAATTAATCATGTTTGTTCGCAATCCATCACTCGTGCTCATAGACTGGAATATCTCTAGATCTGGAAGCACTGGTAGAAGAACCACCTAAAATACAGAAAAATGGTAAATTGTCTGATTTTACGATGTCTTCCAACCTTAAAATTACACTGTGTTATCTTTTTGAGATGTCCGAGTGTTATCCCTTTTCCTTTGCAGCTTTCCTATTCTTAATGGAAGAGAGTTGATCAGTTATCTCGCGATGTGCAAACATAGGATGTGGGTAGAATGACATTTCGGATGTCATATACCACTAGCCTTCATCGTACAATAATGAGCATTGACCATTCCATCTTGCATGCCAGGAGCAATTGGACTAAACAGATCTAGTGCTTATAAGTATCTGGCATTATGTGGCATTACAAGAAAGCATTTCCTACTTTTGCTCATAATTAAAACTGAGTTGAGTGAAGAGAAATCACACTACACTTATATTAATATTGACAAAATGATCTGGAATTCTATTCTACAAATGCATTATGGCATGAAAATTAATGTTATATTGATTTAAATTGTGTATTTACACATCAAAATCCTATTTAATCATCAGTTGCTGACATCAGATTCGTTAGCCCATTTATTCAATATTTGTAGGACTATACGTAAATAGCAAAACTTCATTCACATTCATTTTCCTTATGACATTGGGCCGCCTTGCCTTTGTAAGCATTAATGACTATGGTCCTCTACATCCATCTATAATTGTCCATTGATCTAAATAAATCTATCCCTACGCATTTCCTTCCATCTGACAAGGTTGTCCATAAATTTATGTGGTCTCCCAATTTCTGTTTTTTTGTATAGACATTGATTTTGTAATTACACCAATTGAACTTGTTTTATTATTCGACTTGACATCTTGAGAGTTCATTTAACTATATAAACATACACACACGCTCCGTCAGGGCCCCCGACTGCCACCCGGCCAGATTAATGCAAGTTCTTACCGAGTCAAGTAGAAAATCTTCTTGGACATTATTGTTGGCTGATCCTAGACTGATGATTATAAAATGAGGGGTGTTGGCTTGCAAACACTGCTCTGGTAGTTCATACACTCCTATTGATAAAAACAAAATAAACCAATATGATGCATGCTTATGAAATAAGTTGCAGTGACTGTTACACAGGAACTTATCTTCAGCGAGAAAATATTTATGAACTACCCAAGAAAATGTCTAGACTGGATGTTCAAACGTCACAATCAATATCATAACATTCAACATTATCATTTTCGCAGCCAACATCATCAACACCAAGATAAAAAGTATCATCATCTGACATCACCACCATCATCATCATCTACCAATACCCATCGGAATGGTAATCACAGATATCATAACCATCACAAACACCTTCATCATCATAGTAATAATTAAAAAAATATATTACTTTTATCAATGTTATCAATTACTACAACATTATCAAAAGGTAAACAGAGTTAAAAAAGATAACTATGAAGAATAATAAACAGTAATTAGAGAAAGAAAAAAAGAAGTTTATATTACCTCCATAACCTCTTGGAGCAAAGCTGGCTGATATGGACAAAGTCCCTGGGTTAGAAGAGCCTTGACAATTAAAGGCAACAGGATTCTGCTGGTTGATGGCTATAACTGCACTACTCCAAGTCGCTGAGGTCTGAAGAGCGGAGAAGAGATATAGAAACGATACAAGAATGCTCTGATATCAGAATATGTGGTGCGGCACCTCAAAAACTTTCCCGTTCTTCAGATAGATACACCAGAAAGTCAAATAGGGTGAGTTTTGGTAGGTTTGAAGCATCATGGAACATAGTTTAACCAGTTTCAATGAATTTAGTGGCAACAGTCGAGAGAGATCACAAACGTCTTTGCCGATACAGATACATTGTCAGACTCTTCAGTACCTTCTGGCATTGTCTATACATTACTCTTCTGTAACACCCTACACATTTTCAATTAGCTTCATTTTCCAAAGTTTCATGTTGGAAAAAAAGTAGTGTTGTTGAGCAAAACGTTTTACAGTGTCATTGTATTGTCCTCGATGATAGCCTACTACCATACCAAAAGCTTTGTTTGGCAAAAGCATTCCAGGACCATTTTTTTTTGTATTTACTGAGATATTTGAACATATTCGGTCTGATATATATGTTGCAAAAAATGGCAATTTATTGCAAATCAACTGCAAATCAATTACAAATTGATACCCACCCAATGCACACCGAGTGCTTCTAACATGACGAGAATGAAACATTAATTTTGATTGGCCAGTGTCAATCAGCTGCAACTTTTTAGTAACACCCCTTAGACAGTCTTCAAATTTACCTCATATCTGTGGGCAAGGACATCTTACTGTGTGCTGGTACAGTCAAGCCACTAAGTATGATGACCGTCCGAGGAGGCACTAAAAATAATCCCCGACCAGTGGGAAGAGCGCCCTCAATACCAAATTTCTTTAACGATATGATACAAACATAAATTCTTCTTACATACCTGATATCTAATGGCAAGGACATATCTCTGTGTTCTGGGTACAGTCACGCCACTGAGTGAGATGATAGTCGATGGAGGCACCACGAGAAATCCAGGGCCAGTGTGTAGAGCGCCCTTACCCAACGATCGCTCATCAATCCTGAAGGGCTAGAGAATGATAACCAGAATTCAGTGAGGATCTTATCAGAGCAGCCTGATGCTTCAAAATGAACTATAATTCACTATCGATCATTAGTGCATAGGGACTCTCGCATGATTGTGTTATGCACAATATAACAATGTTTCATTATTACTATTATTTTTAATAGAACATTTTCAGGTCACAAGTATAAACTTCAACAGAAATTTTAGGATAAGACTGCTGAAACTGTTTACATCATGAAAATAGCACAAGTAAAGTGAGTTTTCAGAATGATCTTTGATCTAGATTAAGTGACATAAAGACATATTTAATATTATTAATCGCATCAGACATCTGAGCAAGGCAACTTTAAAACTTTATCACCCGATTTCGATCGGAAGCATAATTGCCTGGTCAATTATTTTCTTGAATTGCCCGCTCAGGAAAGTCTATGGGGTAATGCATATAAAAATCAAGTGCATATAATGCTGCGCTTCTAAATGCGCGTACTTGCTAATTAATAATAGCAATATTGAAATGCCTCAGGGCCGACAAATATCCCCCTCATCTGTGATTTGGGCAATGTGAGGCCATGCAATATTGCTACAATGTACAAGACAAACAATAAAGTTTAGAAAAAGAAAATTTACCCGATCAGGAGTGGCAGTTTCACCTTCCATAATGATACCATCTAATGTAGGAACATAGAATCCTGGGACAGTGTCGTTACAGGAGCGACCAACGATGTTCGCTCTGCAGGTGCACGCTCCTGTGTTGGGGTCACATGACCCACTGATGGCCGCTCCTGGGTCACAGTCACATGATGTGCAGCCGTTGGGATTGGTCGGATCAAGGTTGTATGTGCCAACCTGCACAATTAATTTTTGGGAAGAGGTGAAAGAATTAGTGGTAGTTTGGGGGGAATTGAGATTCATAAAATCAAGGTCAAACATCTGTTATACATCTCATCAGAGTCAAGAGATATCTGCTCCATTTCTCTGGGAATATTGTGGTCACAGCTAGGCATTAAATGTTCTCACCTTTGACCTTTGACCTCTTGGAACCACAATCTAATTAACTCATCCCTAATTCCGCTCAATACAAAGATCAATGGCCATTGTACTCTTGCACATGTCTTTAGCCTTAACTTATAAAATAGTTCTAAAATGAAGATGTAGGCTTGATGAATAGAATTAGGTGAGAGTCTATTATTCACACTTTCTAAAGAATTTATTGATCCAAATTATATAGTCCGTGAATTGGCTATTGTTTGTGGTGTATTTATCATGACGGCTAACCACAGAGAATTTACCATTGAGTGATGGCCTTGGAGCCAGGAAATGGACTAAATTTTCATAGAGGAAGGTTCCTTGCAATATTGTTTGTCAATTTTGCCAACTGCATACTAAAAAGAAAAAAAAGTCATTTCACAAAACATTCACCAAAACTAGCCAGCAGCCATTCAAGTAGCATGACTCATATTAATGTAGACCATGAATCTGTAATAGTGTCATGACAAACATATCTATGAGTATCATACTCCTTTAAAAATTTATGAAAAGTAATGACTTTCTATTATTTAAAGCAGTCTCTCATTATACTCACCTTGCATTGATCACAGCGTGTTCCCGTAACGTTATCTTTACAGATGCAATCTCCTGTGTCCTTGTCACAAAGGTTTGTGTTACGTATGGTTCCTGCAAGGTCGCAGTCACACTCTGTTAAGAAATAACAAAAATCAGGGCGAAGGTTACATTTAATACTAAACTAATGGAAGAAAAACTAACTACAAACATTATAAAAATATCCTTGAATTCGCAATGTGTTGAAAACCTTCAGTGAAATGTTTTCTACACAGCATACCCCTGCTCAGCGATGATATTTACCGCATAATAGCAGGTTACGATTTGCATGTCAACTCTCAGTAGATATATATGCGAGTCATCATGTTGTGCAGTTCTGCATTGTTACATGTCCATCACAACTATGGTTCATCTGTGATGAGCCCCTCATCGACTATCCCAATCAGTCACACCAATTTCCCTATTTTCACATAATTTGCTCACTATCTGTGGCGGGCCCACTTCTTTTCTATCCACTAATCATTACAGATAGAATATCAAACTCAGTAACCATCTTAATAAACCCAAAATCAATAGCCTGCATTGTCTACATATTCACCAAAAGCTACATTAACTTGTCTTGACAACCCATGTCATTAATCTCTTGTAGTTTGTAGAAGGTATCCTTACACACATCACATGTTCGGCCCTGGGCGTTGGTCTTACATGGGGTCGAACCCATAGCCAAGTAACAATCTCAATATATCAAAATCTGCATTTTCTACAAATTTAGCAAAAACTACTTAGTAACTTGCCTAAACATCCCATGTCATTAGTCTCCTGTAGATTGTAGAAGGTATCTTTGCATTCATCACAGGCTCGGCCCTGGACGTTGGCCTTGCATTCACACTGACCGTTGGTCTCGTTACAGATAGTGTTGGCTACAGTGCCGTTTACTGTGCAGTTGCAAGCTGGAAGAGGTAGGTAGATGGTGTTTGATGTCATTATCAAATAAATGTGATTATATAGCTAATATAGAAAATCATATCATTACAGATTTTTATCTTCAAAGGGATTCAAGGCAATCTCACCCTTTTATTCCCGTTTACACTGCAAAGTCAGATTACAGTTTAATTTTACAATAATTCATTCACATAAAATTTCCTTTTAATATCAAATTTACACAACTAAGAATAATTAACCAGTCTAAAACATGGTCACATTTCCTCAGAATATATCTGAATTAATGACTAATTACAAAATAAATAAATCATATTAATATCACATTTTTATATAAATAAAAAATGAACATATTCAAAGATCTCACCATTCCAGAACCAAGAAATGTGTGTAAAAGCATTTATTATTCCATTTCTCTCAATATCGATAAGTCAGTTCAGATACAGGTAAGTTTTACATCAAACAAAACATAAAATGAAAGTAAAATGAGAATAGTACAGGGACACAATTTTAGTTACTATGTTTAAGAGTCACATGCAAATAGAGCCTTATAACCTGTACTTACGCCAGCAATACTGTATACAAGGATAAGGTGCCTGTGAATCTGTTATGATAAGCAAATGTTTAGCATTCAGTTAGTAATGCGTTAGTTTATGAGTTGGTAAATCATCACAACAATCCAATACATTTTTTAAAATGTCAGTATGATGCCAGTAAAATCATAAGAATATGCGAGAAGAATAGAAAATGTTAGAAGACACAAGTTGCCGCAAGTTACTTAGAAGAACAGCCAAGTAAAGTTCTTCAAGTTTATATTAATTTCAAAACTAAAATCATCAAGATGAGGATTGAATTTCTGGTGCAATGGGCATTGATTCCTCTGTATCATCAGGTCATGGGTTAATATCCCAGATATTTCATACCAAAATTCTTTGAAATATTGGAGTTGTTTATACACATATACAGCAATGATTATGCAGCACCGCTGAACAGCTGCGAGGCCTATATTTAAATAGGCAAAATGAGATAATCATCTTGTTCTAGATGTTGATAAAATTTGAAAAAAGAGCAAATCTCCATTGAATTTCCATAAGCCAAGGTTAAGGATGAGATAAGATGACAATGTTAGACACCCGTGTTAAGGTTATTGCTAAAGGTGGTGTTCTCATGGGAATTTTGCATTGACAAAGCAGAAGAAGTGTTGATTTTAGACTCGGAATGAAAATTGCAATGAGGAGTAAATCAAGATCAAGAATTGGTTTTGGTTAGTTCAGCATTTTAAGATCCATAAATATATTAATTATACAATGCTTATACAACAATAACCATTAACATCATCCATTGTTGACACCGCACACACATCTAATATACAAACAGATGCTCACCGATACATGTCTCATTGAAGGCTGGATTGCTGTAAGGATTGCGGTAGTAGTCTTCCAAGCAGACCTCACATTTGTCACCAGATGTATTCTCCCGACAGTCCTGACATACGCCGTAACCGTTGACCTCGCTGTAAATGCAGCTATCTGCCCTTCCACTGCACCCACAATCTGGGAATGTAGAACAAAAATTAAACATTATGATGGTAGCGAGGAAAGAAAGGAAGTATTCGGCTAGAATTAAAGGCGGGACGACATGACATTCAGGGCGTGGCTAACTGACCGCTGCCATTTTGATTACGAAGATTGGCGAACAGAAAAATCACAGCATTTTTAACCTGGAATATCGAGCAAACAAGACATATTTTGCTAGCTTATATCTCGGCAATCGCATACGAACGCGTTTCGTATATTTTTAGAAAAAATCGAAGCGGGAGAGGGGAAGAAAAAAGTTACATGCGACAATCATGGATCGGAAATTCGTGCGAAGTTTCCCGAGTGTCTGAGCTTGGCAAGAGGCGTAAGCAAGGAAATGTTCAAATATCGTTGTTACAATACACAACATGTCGTCCGTGCGCGCTCGCAACCGGAAGTCCTGTCGATCATGACGGACCGACTTTAAAAAAACTTATGAGGTGTGCAAGATTAACATGAAAAATACATGTACCATATGAGCACTGGCCTGTATCCAGCCTGTACCCAGTATCCAGCCCCCAGGGACTTGTGCAGTTTGCCTATGGCGTGCCTTAATGTTAAATACGCACACGTAAATAAGCGCACATAAGCTTAAACACAATCTCTATTGAGGCTGTTACGTGAATATGCAGGTGCTCTTCATCAAGTTATGCACATCAATTGAAAGCTCTGAATTTTGGCAAAATAATGTTATTAAAATGAACTTGAAATGTTAGATTTTGTGGCTTGTGGAAGAGGAAAACTGCTTAAGAGGCCGAACACTGGAGCTTATATACTGTACCTGCCAAATGACGCAACTGAACAATACACATTAATGTGATTTGAACTCCAGACTTTGAGTATATGGTAAACTAAACCACTATACCTCAGTTTTATATTCATTTGTAGAACTTCCAAGGTTTATTATTGTAAAGGGGAGACAATCATTATATTAGAATCCTGCATAGATTTGAACCCTAGCCATACAATTACGTTAGTTACTAAAGCAAAAGACCTTAGCTTCGCATACAGTACCGCTTCGCATACATGTAGTATCTCCGAGAGCTACCTCACAGAATATGATATTGAAGAGTAAAGGACATTCATTACAATTGAGTCATGTTGGGATTTGAACCCCAAAACCTACCAGTATCCTGCAAATCAGACCCGACCTCACCCTCATAGTCAAAAGCATTTGTAATATTTCAAGTGGCTGCCTCGTGGCTGTCATCAGGGTGTCCAAATCGCAATGGAATTATACTGGTCATTTCCAAACGTGAGTGACACGACAATCTGAGAGTCAAAAGGGCACATATCTTCCCACTAAGAGGTTATGAATGAATCATGACTACCATATTAGGTATAATGAAGGACTGACATGTGCCATTTGTAGTTGGATTTGAATTCTACAATTTGTCAAAAAAATTATGAGTAAAAAACTGTGCGTGAGTGACACGACAAATTTTGGACATGGGTTTCTGACCATTATCGGTTATGACTGGATTCGTGCTAAAGTAGTTCTCCAAGAGTACCATGATTACCAGTACATATACATTAATAGTGTATCTATCCAACATATATAGTCACAACCAGTCACTACCTCTTTGTGGCAAATGGTCTCCCCCTATATGCCGTGAGTGACACGACATCCAAAACGTGAGTGACACGACGAGTGCAAAAATGCAAGATATATTTCTACAATCCAACTGTGTTAGGGCATTATGAGCAAGAATGAAATAGCATCAACATGAAACAAACTGCTTTCCATAACACTGACCACTTCAAAGCTGATATAGGTTTCCCCTGTGGTTCATTCTTGGTTCACATTCACATTTGCCCACAGCCTCACATTCCCTATACCCCACTGCATCAGTCACTCTCTAGCTTCCACCACTCTCCTCTTGGAATGAGGCACTTCACTTGAAGGAGGTGTTGTGTGGTATTGAGATTGATCACAACTCCAACATGTTGCTTGTTGTCATACAGAACTTTGACCTACCCTCCTTGTCTGTATGAGGCAGTTTTGGGGTTTACAACCACTGTATCCACCACTGCACAGTTTTGGGGTTTACAACCA
>BQKZ01004816.1:26640-47590 GCA_036244855.1 Temnopleurus reevesii | reverse complement strand
CGGTAGCTCATATACCTTATGAATCCTAACAAACATGTGTTCCAGCTCAGTCAACTAAATAACCAAACACCTTCTGTTACCTGGACTGACGTTGTGGCTTTGTCAGTTCATGATTGGTACCCTTCTTGAGTTTAATACCAGGAGAACAGACTGTACATGTAAAGCAACAATGCATGCATTTGATGTCAAACCGCAAAGCTTTAGTGTAGAGCAAGGGAAGGAACAAAATTTATGGCACCTGAATCCATAAAATTGGTCGTGATCGAGCGGTTTAGGAGGCGAAAAGTGGCTAAAACTGGACGTGAGTTTTATGTGGGTTCCGTGTTGGAATCTAGGGGCCACTGTCGTCGATTGTTATATCAACGATATCGAGTGCGAAGCTGCCAAGGATTTGGCCGAAGTTGAGCCCCGGTCGAAAGTCCCGGTGTCTGGGGTGTCGAAGGGTGCTGACTCTAAGCTTCGCATTAGCGATAGTGCCATGGTGAGTAGTTTATATACCTTATGAATCCTAACCCTTCGATATAAGGATCATATTTGCTGGTTTACAATGCCATTTTAATGAAAGATATTTGTCTGGTCAGTGGGGAATTTTTTGTTTTGGGGCAATTCCACTGTAAGTGTAACGGGAAACCACTGACTCTCCTAAACAAACAAGTGTTCCAGCTCAGTCAACTAAATAACCAAACACCTTCTGTTACCTGGACTGACGTTGTCGCTTTGTCAGCTCATGATTGGTACCCTTCTTGAGTTACCAGGAGAACAGACTGTACATGTACAGCAACAATGCATGTAGTTGATGTCAAACCGCAAAGCTTTAATGAAGAGCAAGTGAAGGAACAAAATTTATGGCATCTGAATCCATAAAATTGGTCGTGGTCGAGCGGTTTAGGAAGCGAAAAGTGGCTAAAACTGGACGTGAGTTTTATGTGGGTTCCGTGTTGGAATCTAGGGGCCACTGTCGTCGATTGTTATATCAACGATATCGAATGTGAGGCTGCCAAGGATTTGGCCGAAGTTGAGCCCCGGTCGAAAGTCCTGGTGTCTGGGGTGACAAAGGGTGCTGACTCTCAGATTTGCATTACCGATAGCGCCATGGTGAGTAGTTAATAAGCCTTATCAATCCTAACCCTTCGATAAAAGTATCATATTTGCTGGTTTACAATGCCATTTTAATGAAAGATATTTGTCTGGTCAGTGGGGAATTTTTTGTTTTGGGGCAATTCTACTGTAAGTGTAACGGAAAACCACTGACTCTCCTAAACAAACATGTGTTCCAGCTCAGTCAACTAAATAACCGAACACCTTCCGTTACCTGGACTGACGTTGTGGATTTGTCAGCTCATGATTGGTACCCTTCTTTAGTTACCAGGAGAACAGACTGTACATGTACAGCAACAATGCATGAGGTTGATGTCAAACCGCAAAGCTTTAGTGTAGAGCAAGGGAAGGAACAAAATTTATGGCACCTGAATCCATAAAATTGGCCGTGGTCGAGCGGTTTAGGAGGCGAAAAGTGGCTAAAACTGGACGTGAGTTTTATGAGGGTTCTGTGTTGGAATCTGGGGGCCAATCTGTTGTCGATAGGTATATCAACAATATCGAATGTGAAGCTGCCAAGGATTTGGCCGAAGTTGAGCCGCGGTCGAAAGTCCTGGTGTCTGAGGTGTCGAAGGGTGCGGAATCTCAGATTCGCATTATTGATAGCGCCATGGTGAGTAGTTAATAAGCCTTGTCAATCCTAACCCATCGATAAAAGGATCATATTTGCTGGTTTACAATGCCATTTTAAGGAAAGATATTTGTCTGGTCAGTGGGGAATTTTTTGTTTTGGGGCAATGCCACTGTAAGTGTAACGGGAAACCACTGACTCTCCTAAACAAACAAGTGTTCCAGCTCAGTCAACTAAATAACCGAACGTCTTCTGTTACCTGGACTGACGTTGTGGCTTTGTCAGCTCATGATTGGTACCCTTCTTGAGTTACCAGGAGAACAGACTGTACATGTACAGCAACAATGCATGAGGTTGATGTCAAACCGCAAAGCTTTAATGAAGAGCAAGGGAAGGAACAAAGTGTTGTTTGAATCCTGGGAGGAAGAAGAATACAAGCTTCCCGAATCTCGAGGTCCACTCGGCCCAAGGACATCAGTAGAAAAACATGATGATCTTGAAGCTCTTCGCGGAGCCAACGAGACCTTGGCCAGTGAAATATCTGAGCCTTGGACAGGAAACAAAGTGTTGAACAAGAGACACTCTCCACACAAAATGGCAGTGCAAGCCAGGAGAGAAAAACGACAGAAGCAACAAATTGCAAAACAAAAAAAATCTTCTCGACGATGCATAAAAAAAGCTTGCATAAAAAGAGACCAACGTAAAGTCACTCCAGAAATCCAAATCCAATAACCAACAAGGAACTTACAAATTATGGTTGCCAGAATGGAATCGGCTGATGTAGTTGAAGGTTCCTTATATGATTCCCTAGAAAAAATTGCAAACAGCAAACAATGAAATAAAGAACCAAATTAAAGAAGCTAATGCTTTATTACAATCAAAACTTGCAGAAACAAAAAGAAAGCCATCAATCTCACAAGCAGAAATGATAAGGGTCAAAAGTTATACACTCCAGAGGCAAGAGTATGCATCTTCTGTCTTCACATGTACGTTTTGACAATGTTGGAGCCGTAATCAAAGATGTTTTAGATTTAGCAGGATTGGAGGCCAATCATCTATCATCTGGTCGCACAGTGGCCCACATGAACAATGAACGACTTCTGCTTTCCCCAAAACAAGTGGAGACGTCATCAGAATCAAATCTCACCCTTGGCACTGATGAAACACCAAAGGCTAAGGACAAGACTAGTTTGTGTCCATTTCTCTCACTGAGATTGGGGCTCACTTCAAGTACCACCTCAACATTTACCAAATCAAGACCAGTTTGCGTCAATTTCTCTCACTGAAATTGGGGCTTGCTGCAAGTACCACCTCAACATTTACCCGATCAAGACTAGTTCACGTCCATTTCTCTCGTTGAGATAGGGGCTCGCTTCAAGTACCAGCTGGATGACACGATTGTCTGGTGGAGACGGTATGGTCTTCTCGCTTATGAGATGGATTGTACCAACTGTGGCTCTCACAGCATCCCTCAAGTTCGAAACGTGGAGATACTATAATGGAAATTGCCGAATAGTTTTAATCATCAGGAAGTGTAATTTCTTTGAGAAGTCCCACCTAGAGCTGTGGCAAATATTGAGCAAGACGTACGAGTGGATGTCGAGCGTTGGTTCAGCGAGAGAGCTTTCCCAAGTCAACATCACAAAGGAGTTTAGGATAATTATAAGGGAGCACACAAAAGTGGACTGGAAACAGTTCTGCAGAGATGTGGCGGTTGACTACTTTGACAACCACCCAGAGTATATTGGTGGCCCTGGTGTCATCGTAGAGATAGACGAGTCTCTCTTTTGCCGGCGAAAGAACAACGTGGATTGAGCAAGAGAGGAGGTGTGAGTGATGGGAGGGTACCAACCAGCTCAGAAGAAGGGTTTCTTGGTGCGAGTACCACGAAGGGATGCTGCTACCCTCCTCCCGATCATGCAGCAATGGGTGGATGCCGGCTCGATAGTGTGGAGTGACATGTGGGCGGCTTACCACCAGCTTGGAAAAGGGTTTTAAGCACGGAACTGTAAATCATACGTTGCACTTCATTGACCCAGCCACTCAAGTGAAAACCAATCGGGTGGAGGCCATGTGGTCCAGCGCCAAGGACAACTTTCAGGATTGTACTAACTGTGGCTATCCGTGCATCCCGCAAGTTCAAAACACAACGCTGGACAAGACAACATGGAGACGCCTTTATGGAAAAAGGTAATCATCATCAGGAAGCGCAGTTGCTTTGAGAAGTCCCACCTCCAACTGTGGCAAATATTGAGCCTGACGTACGAGTGGACGCTAAGCGTCAGTTCAGCGAGAAGGCTTTCCAAAGTCAACATCATGAAGGAGTTTGGGATAAGGGAGCAAACGACAGTAGACTGGAAACAGTTCTGCAGAGATGTGGCGGTTGACTACTTTGACAACCACCCAGAGCAAATTGGTGGCCTTGGCGTCATCGTAGAGATAGATGAGTCTCTCTTTTGCCGGCGAAAGAACAATGTGGGTCGAGCCAGAGAGGAGGTGTGGGTGATGGGAGGGTAAGAGCAAGCTCGGAAGAAGGGTTTCTTGGTGCGAGTACCACGAAGGGATGCTGCTACCCTCCTCTCGATCATCCAGTAATGGGTGGATGCCGGCTCGATAGTGTGGAGTGACATGTGGGCGGCATACCACTTGCTTGGAAAAGGGCTTTAAGCATGCAACTGTAAATCATACGTTGCACTTCATTGACCCAGCCACTCAAGTGAAAACCAATCGGGTAGAGGCCATGTGGTCCAGGGCCAAGGACAAGTTTAAGGCCGGGCAAGATCCAACAAACTGCGCCTTGATCGGAGAGTACCTGTGCGAGTTCATGTAGACTAAGCGATTTGGAGGGGAGTCTGCCTTCTTAAACCTATCGAATCAGATTTCCACTGAAAACGGCGCGAACTAGCGCAAGATGGGTTACTGGCAGTAATTAGTGTAGTACAAAAATCATGGCTAATTGGAAATCGATGTTAAGGATCATTTATCAGCAATGTATTTGCTGGGTGTAATTCAAGGACCGACCGCATTTTGAGTTATATATGAGTTATATGCTTCCAAATAATTAGATTCTGAATTGCTAATGAAAAATTTGAAGAAATTTGGTGTTTCATTGCAGAGCATCTAAAAGTATGTTGTTCATCAGTGGAGTTAGCTATCTTGCTCAAGTGTATTGTTATCACCTTACACGCGTTTCCCATATTCGTTGTTTCCATCGCTCTGTTACTTAGGCTCGCAATAACTCTCATTTTTGTTGAATTTTTAGAAGTGTTTCGGTTTGATCTTTTATCCGTAATACAAGCGAGCCCCATCATAGTTCTTGAGAGGGTAATGAAGTGTGTTGTGGCCGAGAAGTTTGTGAGGAGGCTTAATTCCAAGGGCGAGGTTGTGATTCAAGGTGTCGTAATGGTGGTGGGGAAAGCTGATGAACGATCGAGAAGCCGTGTTGCTGACGATGGCAGCTTCAGTGGGCAATGTGCCCACGGACGGGCCCAAGTTCTTTCGCTTGTTTGTAAACGAAAACGTAAAAGATGACAAAATTCGCGACAGAATTTTGTTGATGACCCCAAAGTCAAGATTGATCCTTACAGAGGTCATGAAGTAGGAGAGCAGACAGGCAGACAGCAGGAAAACAACGTGTTGCTAATTCATTATCTTCCCTATTATACAGCAAAGTGAAAAATGCCGAGAATTGGAACTGCAAGGATTTAGAAAAGATTCTAATTATTGGTGACGAAATGTATCGTTACAACAGACAACATGTTTCACATGCAGATTATTTATTAATTTCTGATCTGCTTGAACATTATGAGGCATATGATGAATTGTTTGAGATAACACAGCATGAACCAATACCTGGATTATTGGAAGAGAGTAAAGCAATGCTAGAAGAATCTTTGTCAATGTCATTGATGCATGCTCTTCAACAAGAACTTAATAAAGAGTCAAGTGGATATTTTGTAACATTTAATGGAAATACTTTTGCTGTCATATGTGGTAACAATTGTTTCTACATCTTTGATTCTCATTCAAGGATCCGTGGTGGACTAGTCAGTGAAGATGGCTGCAGTGTATTAATGAGAACACTAAGTTGGCAAGGTGTCCACAAACATTGTATGAGGCTGGCAAGAACTATGGCATGCACACATGACACAGAGTATGAAGTCACGACGGTATGTGTGAAAGCATTTTCAGGTAAAAATGAAACAATGAAAGGTCATGGGCAGTTAGAATATATTTCTAGTAGACAATCACCAGTGCACATAAACAGTTGGGAACTTGGGAACAGTTGAGGGCCAAGAAACCGCACCTTGATCGGAGAGTACCTGTGCAAATTCATGTGGGCCAAGCGATTTGGAGGGGAGTCTGCCTTCTTCAACCTATGGAATCAGATTGCCTCTGAACTCTACCCTTTGTAATGTTCAATCTGGCTTACAACGGCTCTTTTAAGAGCCACAGAATGATCAAGAAAACTGATCTCCTGAACCTTCGATGGCCAAGAACTATCATGTCCAGACAAAGGTTTCAATCCATATTAGCATGACTAAATATCGTTGATCCTGCAAAGGAAGATGAATCCGAAGGCTGCCTGAGGAAAATTCAATATTTTCTGGATCATTTTAGGCAAGCTTTTATGGAGCTGTTTCAATCTGACCAACAAGTGTGTGTAGATGAAAGAATGGTGCATTCTAAGGGAAAGTCTGGACGGAGACAATTTATGCCTCTAAAGCCGACAAAATGGGGGTACAAACTGTGGGTAGCAGCAGATTCCAAGATTACCTACACATACAACTTTGAGGTTTATATCGGATCGGAAAAGAAACACTGACAAGGGTTTAGGGTTAAGGGTTCTCTGTGCATCCCTTAAGTTCGAAACAGCGGTGGACAAAAACAATGAAAGACTTCTGCTTACCCCAAAACAAGTGGAGACGTTGTCATCAGAATAAAATCTTACCCTTGGCACTGATGAAACACCAAAGGCTGAGGACAAGACTAGTTCGCGTCCATTTCTCTCACTGAGATTGGGGCTCGCTTCAAGTACCACCTGGATGACACGAGTGCCTGGCCTAGACGGTATGGTCTTCTTGCTTATGAGATGGATTGTACCAACTGTGGCTCTCAAGGCATCCCTCAAGTTCGAAAGAGAGCGGTGGACAAGACAACATGGAGATGCCTTAATGGAAATTGCCGAAAGGTTATTATCAAAATCATCAGGAAGCATAATTTCTTTGAGAAGTCCCACCTCGAGCTGTGGCAAATATTGGGCCTGACTTACGAGTGGACGTCGAGCGTCAGTTTAGCGAGAGGGCTTTCCAAAGTCAACATCATGAAGGAGTTTGGAATAAGGGAGCACACGACAGTAGACTGGAAACAGTTCTGCAGAGATGTGGCGGTTGACTACTTTGGCAACCACCCAGAGCAAATTGGTGGCCTTGGCGTCATCGTAGAGATAGATGAGTCTCTCTTTTGCCGGCGAAAGAACAATGTGGGTCGAGCCAGAGAGGAGGTGTGGGTGATGGGAGGGTAAGAGTAAGCTCGCAAGAAGGGTTTCTTGGTGCGAGTACCACGAAGGGATGCTGCTACCCTCCTCCCGATCATCCAGCAATGGGTGGATCCCGGCTCGATAGTGTGGAGTGACATGTGGGCAGCTTACCACCAGCTTGGAAATGGACTTTAAGCACGCAACTGTAAATCATACATTGCACTTTATTGACCCAGCCACTCAAGTGACGACCAATCGGGTGGAGGACATGTGGTCCAATGCCAGGGACAAGTTTAAGGCCGGGCGAGGGCCAAGAAACCGCGCCTTGATCGGAGAGTACCTGTGCGAGTGGACGCCGAGCTTAAGTTCAGCGAGAGGGCTTTCCAAAGTAAACATCATGAAGGAGTTTGGGATAAGGGAGCAAACGACAGTAGATTGGAAACAGTTCTGCAGAGATGTGGCAGTTGACTACTTTGGCAACCACCCAGAGCAAATTGGTGGCCTTGGCGTCATCGTAGAGATAGACGAGTCTCTCTTTTGCCGGCGAAATAACAATGTGGGTCGAGCAAGAGAGGAGGTGTGGGTGATGGGAGGGTAAGAGTAAGCTCGATAGAAGTATTTCTTGGTGCGAGTTCCACAAAAGTATGCTGCTACCCTCCTCTCGATCATCCAGTAATGAGTGGATCCCGGCTCGATAGTGTGGAGTGACATGTGGGCAGCATACCACCAGCTTGGAAATATGGATTTTAAGCACGGAACTGTAAATCATACGTTGCACTTCATTGACCCAGCCAATCAAGTGAAAACCAATCGGGTAGAGGCCATGTGGTCCAACGCCAAGGACAAGTTAAAGGCTAGGCGAGGGCTAACAAACCGTGCCTTGATCGGAGAGTACCAGTGCAAATTCATGTGGGCCCAGCGATTTGGAGAAGAGTCTGCCTACTTCAACCTACACTGTAACTCTGGAGGAGCTTTATCTGTTTATTGCTATCCTTATCTACATGGGCATGCATGAACGGAGAACTGTGAATAGGTTTTTTGAAGAAATCTGATCTCTTAAACCTTCAATAGCCAAGAAGTATCTTGTCCAGACAAAGGTTTCAATCCATATTAGCATGACTAAATATCGTTGATCCTGCAAAGGAAGATGAATTCAAAGGCTGCCTCGAGGAAATTCAAAATTTCCTGGATCATTCTAGGTAAACTTTTATGGAGCTGTTTTAACCTGACCAACAGGTGTGTGTAGATGAAAGAATGGTGCATTCTAAGGAAAGGTCTGGACGAAGACAATTTATGTCTCTAAAGCCGACAAAATGGGGGTACAAACTGTGGGTAGCAGCAGATTCTAAGACTGCCACACATAAAACTTTGAGGTTTATATTGGATTGGAGAAGAAACACTCTGGCAAGGGTTTATGGTATGAACTTGTAATGGAGCTATGTTTGTCCCTTTTGAATCAAGGTTATCAAATATATTTTGATAACTTCTATACGAGCCCTACTCTCCTTTAATAGAGATCTTCTGAAAAACAAAACATTTGCTTGTGGTAAAGTAGCCCCAAACAGAAAACAGTTTCAAAAGCAATTGAATGCAACTGAAAACAGGGGAGATCATGTGACGTTGGTCAATCTACAAATATAAATTCCGCTACAATCTCAGAAGGGGACACAAAAACGTTAGATCACCTGCCGAATTTGAACGCCTATCTGAATTACCACCCAAAGAGGAATGCGTCAATAATGTAGTACAAATAATGGGAACTGCTCTACAGAAATCAAGATCAGATGAGTCAAAGCATAAGTACACCCTTGGTGGAAGAGGTGAAGGCAAGCTAACGGATCCGATGATAAACAAGCTCACGGGTTACTATGGCAGTGCCATTCAATCCAATGTGGACAACGCAGAAGCAAATTCCGTGAATGCCACATAACTACATGTCTCGTCAAGCTTTTTTTATGGGAAATCTAAACCAACGAATCTACAAGGTACCTATCATTCAGGATATCTGTTCATTGAGAGAAACTAGAATTGATTATGATTCACCAGCGAGGGCTTTTATCAAGCAGATTAAAGGACACTTGGGCTTCTATAGCTGTGAGCGTTGCACACAACGTGGAGAGTATTGTCATTCTAGAGTAACTTTTCCATCGACGGATTTGCCACCACGAACGGATGAACTTTTCTGCCAACTGGCATATGAACACCACCAAACTGGACGATCTCTCCTTTTGGATACATGTTCCTTTGAATTTAGTAACACAGTTTCCATTATATGAATCTTATCTGTTTAGGTATTACTCAGCGATTGATTATGTTGTGGAAAAGTGGATCATACAGATGCAGGCAAAGTGGGAAAACAATCAGTGATATTTCAGAGAGGTTGCTTTCATTAAAGGGATTCATTGCAAGAGAATTTGCCAGAAAGCCCAGGTCTCTGATAGATGGAAGGCCACAGAGATTAGACTTTCTAGCCCCATAAGTATGTGTTTCAAACACTGTTGAAGATATTTAATGCAAAGTAAAATAAACTCTATTGATTGGTGTATGGAAGCCCTTAGGCAAGTTGCCCATGAATTTATGTGCCATTCCCTGGCCAATGGTGAGAGCATCAGCCACATTCACTTCTTTGGGTGCCACTCTTCCCTTGATAATGTGGACTCGGGTGAAGATGCAACCAAAATCGCCCTAAAAGAAACGGCAGCATTCTTAAAAGCGTTTCAGGAACCTGCGGTTGAACGAGGTTTTAACCAGCCTCTTACTAAACACGGAAAGTTTGAAACTAAATCCCCGAAATCATTGAGGTGGAGTGGCGTTCTCAAAAGGGTAGGCATGAAAACAGAGCCCATGCTAAAAAAGTACAAAACACCACATAAATTAGTTTTTTAGGTGTCGTTGCAGTGTCAGATATCCAGCAAACCCCTATAGGACAATCATAAAACATGTCAGAAAACATCTTGATAATGATGAGACTTATCAAAATAAGTCATCATAAGCAACCATCATATCGGCCAAGGGAGAATGGTCGGGTATCCCAGGGTTTCCTCAGTGTTGTTTGAAGACGTGGATGTCGAAGTAACGTCTAAGATGTTCCATACTATTGGACATTGGGCGTCTACCCGCATAGTCCTACAGGTGGCTGGAATCCAAGGAATTGCAGATAGCAGTAAAGTATTCGACTCTGCATACGAACTGAAGCTCTCAGATGACGCAAAGCTGCGCTTCAGTGGGTTTCCTGCAGGGACTCACAAGATAGCTAACGCGTACGCTGGTGCCTCGCGTCTTGTGTCTTCTATGTATTATGCCGTCACCCTGGATGCGTTGACCATAAGAGACATCGTGAAACCCTACAAACGGATCAGCTCAGAAAGGGCAGCCTACCATGTTGGGGCCCAGTTCCTCACTAAGCAGCCTAGAAAGGAGGCCGACGAGAGCATAGCCGAATCTATGCTAGGCAGAATTGGCACTTTCTTGAGGATTGTTATGCCCAAAAGTACTCTTACAGAGTCTCCTCACTTCACCGCGGAGAAAGTGCAGTCGTACCAAGATTATGACGGGGAGTTCGAGTCACGTCTTACCTCTCTCAAATCGAAGCAAGCCACTATGTCTAGCGTTGGTATGGACAAGCTCGTGGCTGGTTTTGAAGTTATGACAACGAGAACCGCCAGGGAGGTTGCCGAAGCCTTTGGTGTACCTTTAGCGTTCTCTGTATCTTCAAATGGCACTGACACTTCCTCCGACTCTCAGCAGGATGCAGCAGATGGGGAGGAGTCTGACGAGCAGGAAGAAGAGGAAGTCACTCCGGAAGCGAGACCTCAAAGGGAGAAAGAGCGAACAGCTACGAAGAGGCGAGCCAAGGAGAGGGCCACAACCTCGAAGCGAAGCAAGAGCAAGTAGTTAGCTGCTCGTGTAGTGTGCTCCGCAAGTGCAATTCTCCACTTCCACAAAGTCTTTATTTAGTATTAAGTTTTAACAGTATTCCACTTTCTTATCCATTCCTTCCACTTTATTGCTATGTGTGTGATGTAAATACTAGTACATTAATTTATTGGGACTCTGAAACAGAATGCAATGGTATGATATAATTACTCCATTATGTCAAGAAGACTGAAGTTGCCTATTTATTGCTGCAACACACAATTTTGCATATTACAAGATGTTACTTCGGCGTCTTAAACTATTACGAATTTCGTATTCTTTTCCATCACTCAACTGTGTTGAGATGATGCTCTTCTCCCCTCTATTGCAATGACCGATACCAGTACGCATTATGTGGTCCGCAATGTTGGACAGTCCCTAACCGCACATACGTTCCTTTAAAAAAAAAAAAAAAAAAAGTCATCATTTTTCCCTAAGAAATTTGTTTAAAAATATTTAAATACGTTACAAGCAAATTTTGAAGCCTATTTTTAACTCATTTTTTAAACCAAATTTCTAATGTCATTGTTTAACCATCATCCTACCAAGGTATTTCTTACTACAGTTAAATCTACAGTTAAATCGAGGAGTGCATACATGAAACACTCAAAGCAGCGTTGACCCCAAAAGATGAAGTGATAGTGCAAGGTGATTAAGAATCTATTATCACCAAGCTAATAAAACACTTCAAACAACTCAAAAAATACACTGTATAGTCCAGGAGTGCAAACATGAAACACTCAAAGCAAGTTGACCTTAAAAGATGAACCAATGGTGTAGAGTGACGAAGAATCAATCGATTTCCTCGCTGGAGCCAAGTATTCCTGAACCCCATATCTTATTTCTGGATATTGGGAAGTTCCACTAGATGAGGGTGCGAAACTGAAATAACGTACAAGCAGTGGAATGGCAAAGGCCGCAAAAACCTGGGAAGATTGTTGAACAAGAAGAAGATATTATTGGGATCTTTGCAAGCTAAATAGTATAACTTACTCCTGCATTCTAGATCTTGTCAAGTTCCGCTAGATGAGGGTGCGATTGTTGAACCAGATTTTATTGTGAACCTGGCAAACCAAATATGATAACTTACACGTCAGAGTAAGTCAGCTAAATCCACGAGTGCATACATGAAACTCTCAAAGCAGTGTTGACCCTAAAAGATGAACTGATAGTGCAAAGTGATTAAAAATCTATTGCTTTCCTGGCTCGAGCTAAATACTCTTGCACTTTGGATCTTGTTTCTGGATATTAGTACCACTAGATGAAGGTGCAAAACTGAAATAGTGTACAATCACACAANTTAAAGTTTTGCAAAATTTATGTCCATGTGAATTATTTACACATGTACGAAAAGCAGTGAATGTTTGTGTAATAATATTGAACAATATTTCACTGGACCATTTTGATTGAAAAATTATTGCCAGCATGTAAAATATTTATGTCTATGTTAATGGCCGGACCTGACAATCACAAAAATGAACAAATTAAACAAAGAGTAAATGAAATTGTATGCTGAGAGAGTAAATTGAGAAATTTAAACTTCCTTTGAACAAAAACTCCAGTAAAGAAAGTGCTTGTTCACACTGAGGGGTAGACTGGGTACCGGTAACAGCACAAATATTTCGAAGTACTGCGATGGTTTCTCACAAACATTCCGTTGTTCGAAACACATGGAAACGAGTGGATGGGACTGACCACTACAAAATAATACTTACAAAGCCCTGCTTAAATTCATGTGCAAAACAGGACAAAACATGTAATTTAAAAACGAATTACTCTAAAATGTACCTTAGTTACGTGTGGGCGTTTTATTTATAATACAAGAAGTCAGTAATAACAAATAATAACTGATATTCTTGTGCGAAATAAACTTAGAAGATGACGTCTCGATAGCCACTCAAAATCACGCCCAAGCACGATGACCCAGTTTGATGACCCCGCTGGCTCGCGGAATCCGACCAATCAGATCGCACCATTATCCGGCCTTCTCTGATGCCCCAAAATGCGATGTTTTCCCGAACTTGGATATTACATCGCCTTGTATTTTCTTGGTTCCTGACCGTATCCAAGATTAATTTTACGAAAAGGGTACATATTATCATAATTTATTAGTTTAACTTTCGGAAAATCGTCATTTGTTTTTGACGCAAGTACCGTAAGAATACCTTTATTTACTCTATTTTCATGTGAAGTGATTGTTTCGAAAGAACAACATTTTAGCATGATTTATATAACTATTTCATCAAATTAACAACTTTTTAATGGGATATTACGTTTCTATGGTCCTTTCCCATGAAGTAGATACCAAATTCAACTTCGAACGACGAGTTTAATGTATTAAAAACGCAGAGGGACTGACCATTGCACAGCTCATTACGTAGTCAGGATCGCCCGTTCTCTGAATACGCGCTGTATACAGCGAACGGAAATTAGTGCACTGGCGCTCTGACTCACTGTATATGATAACAAATTTATGGCCGAAATTGAGGGGAATTGGAGTTGCTCTACTTGCAAATGAATAAATGTGAAGGAAATAAGGAGAGATCTCTTGCATGAATTCTGGCAGATTTTCATGAGAACATCAGAAACCAAGTGGACAAATGGCTTTGAAATAGCGTTTATATCTGGCACAGATGGTTCGATAACCGGTTCTTCCGCGACATATTGCAGGTGGGGGGAGAAGGGGATTGTGGCTAAATTAAGGGTAATAATGCCGAAAGCACCTTGAGCATTCTGCAAAATGAATACATAACTTACAAGCTGCATGTACTATACTAATCATAAAGCATAACAAATGCCCAAATGATAAATACTACATGATATGTCTTCCACTAGTGCCATAATACGGCAATGAAAATGACTTAGAAAAAGCCAAATAAATAAGCTACAAAGAAACAAGAAAACTATTGATTTGTCTCTCTCACTACCCATAAGGGGGTAACGAGTCTTCTGCTACACCCTGAGGCTGTGGGGAAAAAATAGCATCTCGGCAGGACGTAATTTCACTATCTGTTCTGGGAGACAAATATATTCTTTTGTTTCATTATTGTAATCAATGGATTACTACTCCATAGCTGCCAAAATAAGTTAATAGAAATTAGAAATAATCTTGTTTCAAATTCATAATCTTCACATATTTTATATTGAAATGCATACTAATGTTGCCAAAATTAGCAATTTTTACTGTGGCCTACAAAATATTTGAGAAATTTGAGGCCAATATTTCTAGTACTCACTAAAAATTAGTAATAGTTGGCAGGCAGCTTAGCTACTCTTACCTAAATAATTTATAGCTTTGTCAATCTAAGTCGGGAAACATCTCCCCTAATATCGACAACCTGGCATGGAACGGCTGAGCCGAGCAATTGACCATCGAATTCAAACCTTTACTACTCCAATGTGGTCCTGCGTCTCTGGAATCAACATGAATGAAATGCTCCATCCACTTTAGTTGGTCTTTCCTCCTCGTTAGCGTCCTCATGGCTCGCTCGATTCTAGAGTATTCATCGACTGTTTTCCCGCAGCAATCGAGGGCGCCAACATCTATCGGGTGAGCCTCGGTGTTAAAGATGTACCCTCCGCCACCCAGGAAGCATTTGCCGCGGGGAGTGTTCAAAATTTGGGCGTGGCTGCCGTCGTTGTGGATGAAGTTGTCCGGATCAAAGAGGAGGTAGAGGTATTTGAGGGTTTCGGCGAGGAAGAAAGACTCCATTCGATTGTCCAGCTTGTGCGTCTTAACATCTTTCACCTGCAGAAAATGAAATAAACAAATTGATAGTACTTAATGATGGCTAGATGAATCCTCGTCTATGCAAGTTCAAAGTTCATGCTCGAAAGTTGTGATCAATTGAAAAGCACTTGCGAATCACTTGCAAATTGAAACACGTATTTTCATATGCACACAATCTGTGATTTTAAAAAGATTAGTAAGTAACTGCAAATTGTAATTCATCGCAATTTTCTGGCAACACATGTCTGTAGTAGGTATATTTTGACTCATTGGTTGCACTTTTCGAAAGACATGTATCAATCAAGGAACTTGACTGCGACACCCCATGAGTCATCAAATTTGTGACCCAAGCCATGGCCACATTTTACAGATGCTACTGAGAATCAATTAACAATTTTTTTGAAAACCATCTGAATAGACACAGTTTGTACATGAAAGACATGTTTTCTCAGGCAAATGTATGTTAGAACAAGTCTGAATTCAGACATGAATATCATCATCCCTTAAATAAGGTGATTAGAGCAGCCAACAATGGTACCTCCCACCAATACACCTACAGCTCCAATGGGTAAAGTTCAGATATAATGTTACCATTGTCCACATTTTAGGGATACTACTGAGAATAAATTCTTTTTTTTTTAACCATCTGAATAGACACAGTTTGTACATGAAAGAGATGTTTTCTCAGACAAATGTATGATAATAAAAGTCTGAATTCAGACCTGAATATCATCATCCCTAAAATAAGGTGATTAGAGCAGCCAACAGTAATTTCTCCCACCAATACACCTACAGCTCAAATGAGTAAAGTTCAGATACAGTCAAACCTGCTTTAGTGACCACAACTGCCCATAAAGACCACCTTTCTTCACTCCCTAGAATGCAAATTCCATGTAAATGAATCTTGTCTATAGAGACCACCTGCTGTTGAAGACCACTTTTTCTGTCTCCCCTGGGTGGTCTTTATAGACAGTTTTGACTGTATAATGAATGAATGTACTTACGCTGGTATATCCACATTCAGTCTTGGTGGTTTCAATAGAAGTTAATACATCTCTTCCCATCTGTAGTAGGAATGGATCTTTGGTAGCTTGATAAAGATACATCGTACTCTCCACAAACTCTGAAAAGTTGAAATAAAGCGGGAGAAAGAAAATCTTTATCTAATCATTCAACTGATAACCAGATGTTGCCTGAAATTATATTTGTTGCCTTTTTTCTGTCCAAATTCAAACAAAATCAGTTATCAACACCTAAAAGCCAAATGATTCAGGCAAAATTTTTTTTCAACAGTTAAACTGAAAAGAAACTCACGCACATGGGAAGAAATCTAAAAAAAAACATTTAAACAATTTGGGAGTTGGTTAGGGTTGTTTTTATTATCATTCTTGAATTTTTTTCTGTGCATATTAAGAAAGAGCCAGATCGAAATTTCAATCATTTCAAAATCATTTAAGCCCAAATCCTTTCAATAGTCAAACCGAAAAGAAATTTTCAAACCATTTAAAGCCATTTGGGGGTTGGTCAGGGTTAGTTATTATGTCCTTCTGATTAAAAAAAAATCAAATGTTTATTACCAGGCCTGAGTGGGTAGCCTTCCCTTTTATCCACAGCCTTGCTGTTGACAATGTTATAGAACTCAGGTAGAAATCCCAGCTGGCGCCAGACCTGATGATTGTTATGGAGGGTTTTCATCCCAGCATCTATCTTTCCGATCAGACTCTAACAGGATAAAAAAATAGCCAAACATCAAAAATGGGAGAGTAACTACAGCATAAATGAGTCATCATGGGCTTGAACCCTAGCAACGTTATGACCTAGCAATGTTAAATAAAAAATAGAGATGCTGCTACATCATTTGGTTTCAAGAATAAAATGATTAATCAAATCTGGCACAAAGACAAACAATAAAAGGTGTTAGTGCAGAAGTACAAATACAACATATCTACAGAGGGAATGTACATATACAGGATTGGCAACTATTACAAAATAATGATGATATCCGTTGTCCTGTTGATGAATTTGTTAATTCCGAAATGATTGACATATAAAAAATCTTATTGCCATACTTTCTTTCATTACAGATCATTCATTTCAGTTTTGGGGGTTTCAAATTCTAATTTCTGATTCAATACAAACATCTATTCCATATAATTTGACCTCTTTTGGCATGTATGATGTAAAGTGCATGGGCTGTATGAACCCATATGCAGCTGGAGATGATGGTGTGCAAAAGTCATATTACTCACTGAAAGGTGAAGCAGTGCTGTCTCTTAGGCAAGTTTATGAGTAATATGAAATAACTCTGAACACGTTCATACTTTTATTTGTAGAATCATCACCTTATAAGGACCACGTAAGTAAATTTATAATTCGATTATAAATAAGATAAATTCATCACAGGAATGGATACAATAGTGTATTGAAAATGGCGAGTGGTTTCAGGTGGTTCGGTGAGTAAGTGGAGGGTGGATTTGGGTGGTAAAGTTGCAAAAGGGTTAAAACAAACAAACAAAGTCTTACTTGTAAACCTGGCCAGTATGCATCGAGGGACTGGAACACTGGCATGGTGACTTGACCTTTCATCATATTGACCCACATATACCAATCGTCTTTCTTGGAGTACTGGTAGATCACCTTCTCATACTCTGCAATATAACATGATAACATAAATAGAAACAGCTACACTCAACCCAGGTGAGGTGACTGAAATACTGGCATGGTGACTTGACCTTTCATCATGCTGACCCACATATACCAATCGTCTTTCTTGGAATACTGGTAGATTACTTTCTCATACTCTGCAATATAACATGATAACATAAATAGAAACAGCTACACTCCATCCAGGTCAGGTGAATTAACCTTTCAACATTTTGACCCACATATACCAATCGTCTTTCTTGGAGTACTAGTAGATTACTTTCTCATGCTCTGCAATATAACATGATAACATAAATAGAAACAGCGACTCTCAACCCAGGTAAGGTAAATTGACCTTTCATCTTGTTGACCCACATATACCAATCATCTTTCTTGGAGTACTGGTAGATTACTTTCTCATGCTCTGCAATATAACATGATAACATAAATAGAAACAGCTACACTCCATCCAGGTAAGGTAAATTGACCTTTCATCTTGTTGACCCACATATACCAATCATCTTTCTTGGAGTACTGGTAGATTACTTTCTCATACTCTGCGATATAACATGATAACATAAATAGAAACAGCTACACTCCATCCAGGTAAGGTAAATTGACCTTTCATCTTGTTGACCCACATATACCAATCATCTTTCTTGGAGTACTGGTAGATTACTTTCTCATACTCTGCGATATAACATGATAACATAAATAGAAACAGCTACACTCCACCCAGGTAAGGTAAATTGACCTTTCATCTTGTTGACCCACATATACCAATCATCTTTCTTGGAGTATTGGTAGATTACTTTCTCATACTCTGCGATATAACATGACATAAAACATTATAGTGCTACACTCAACCCAGGTGAGGTGACTTGACCTTTCATCAAGTTGACCCCCATATACATGTACCAATCATCTTTCTTGGAATACTGGTAGATTAATTTTTCAAATTCTGCAATATATCATGACATAAAACTTGATAGTGCTACACTCAACCCAGGTGATGTGTCTAAAAACACTGGCATGGTGACTTGACCTTTCATCATGCTGACCCACATATATCAATCGTCTTTCTTGGAATACTGGTAGATTACTTTTTCAAGATAATATGATAATCAAAATTCCTAGCATTCTACTGCAATCAACCCAGGAATGGTGAACTTTCATAATGTTGACTCACACGATACCAATCATCTTTCTTGCAATACTTAGAATAATGACTTTCGCATAGTCTGTAATACATAAATTGGTTTATAAATATAACTATTTAGCCTAGTGGTTATTGCATCTTCACATATCTAATCAGAGAGAATGTCATTTGTAAGCTTTCTCCTGGGAAAGCACATTTATGTTATCTATCCACAATGTTTGCAGAATACCAATTCAATAACGATTTTCTTATACTTTTTCTCACTCACAGAAATTTCCTCACCGCAGACTAGTTGGCCATGCAAATTGGTAGAGTTTTAAGGGCAATTGCGGTGCTAAGCGCAATGACCCTATTCAAAGAATGGCATGTGTGCAACTTACCTGTAAACATATTCATGAGTTCTTGATTGCCAAGCAGAAGGCTCCCTTTGACCAGGTATTCTAGGTAGGAGTCTACTCCTGCACCGATGCCCGAATCCAACACAGTCCACTTTCTCAATAAATTGTGTGAATTGCGTTATTTTTTTTAATGTTATGTTTAAAAAAAATAGCATTTAAGAGCATCCAAATATTTCTTTTTCCTTTGGCCTAATCCTAGGCTAAAAGGGCATGTTTGACACTTACCTGTAAACATATTCATGAGTTCTTGATTGCCAAGCAGAAGGCTCCCTTTGACCAGGTATTCTAGGTAGGAGTCTACTCCAGCACCGATGCCTGAATCCAATGCAGTCCACTTCCCAGTTTGGATATTGACATGGTTACCAACCTTGAAGGGGATTCAACACACACAAAAAAAACATGATAATATCTAAATAATTAATGGAAGTCATACATTTTGTGGAATTGCTTTGCACGTAACATATTTCAAGCAGCATAGAATATACTGAAGTATAGAGTAATAGTTATTAAAATATGTGTTCTTTATCATCATCATCATATTCATATTCAACTTACCAATCCAAAACCCAACTGAAACAGACTATCATACGTCGTCTCATAGCAAGGTACTTGGCATTTCATACTTCATAAAGTTTCAAGTATCAAGTACTTTGCCATGAGACGACGTATTACAGTGTGTTTCAGTTTATTATTATCATCATCCCTATCATCCTCATTGATTCTCACCATCATTATCATCATCATCATCATCATCATCATCATCATCATCATCATCATCATCATCATCATCACCACCACCACCATCTCCACTACCCTCATCAACTTACCAATCCAACATCAGTTATCAATAACATTTAATAACTTACCAATCCGACATCAGACTTGAAACCCCAGAGAGACTTCAACGCCCTGAGAGCCTTCTCCTCAAAGATGGGATCACCAGTCAATCGACTCAAAGTACCAAACTCAACGATAAAGGTACCAATACCTGCGGTGCATGACACTGCAGTCTCCCCCTTAGGCACACCATGGAGGAGGTTCACCGTCCCATATGGCATTCCCGTTGGGGTATCGAACGCTTTAGGAGGAGAAGAAAATTATTCCATTTATTACTAAATTTGGACTAATACTTTACAAGCAAACATTAAAGCACAAGGAATAATTTACCTGATAACGCATCGCAATTTGCCATGCATTTTTAGCATGATTGATACACAAATGATGTTTTGTGAAGCAAATTTTTAACATAGAACTGTACACTAAGGTGTTGGAAATGTTTCCTCCATGTATAAAATTGCTACAGTTGTAATCAAATGTGAAAACTAAAATTATTCCCTGTATCATACATAAAATCTGAACCAATTCACTGAATTTCAGACCTTTTCACACATTAATGAGTTGATATTTTCACATTTTAAAGATTTTTGTACACAAGTCTGTGGGCATTCCAATGAGTGAAAAGTTAATCGAATTCATGGACACGAAATTCCAGGAAAATGAAACCGAAGCCAAACTTTCAGCTTATTCAGTTATGTTGACAAAGAGAAGGGAAAAGTCACATTATAGAATTTTATTTTATGAAATCCCCATTCGGCTGGTATTCTCAAATATGAGTATTAACCCTAATCATGCCGGGGGGTGGGGGGCGGATTCCGCCCCCCCCTCAACATTTTTTCAAATATCTCCTACACGCGCCATGACTTTTTTCTTTCAAGTATCGCGCAACTTTTGAGAACAAATTCGCCGCGCCCGCGCGTACCGTTTTCGTGCCACGCCCATTTGAAAAAAATTTGTCAACCCCAAAATAGCTCAAAAACGTGATTTTGTGTACAAAGTCAATGCAAATTGTGTTTTCACTAAAATATCATAAAAACTTGAATATTTTTACTTTTAATAGCTCAAATTAATTTATTTTTGCAGCATTTTGCCTCAAATAATGTCTGCAACAAATATCAGT